>CM077001.1:71408987-71648987 GCA_039090855.1 Macrothele yani | reverse complement strand
AGTTCACCGCGACGAGGGGTGGAAAAATGGTAATCATGCCATTTTATTTGAACCATCGAAAGTGTTTTTTTCCGGAGAATGGAAATTTTTCTAGATGTAATGATAATACACTAAATACTAATACGCATTGTCTGTAGGAGATTAAAGGTTGTCATGATTTATTCGAAATCGTCAAAAGTGGGTCAAAGTTTTCAAAACTAATTTCTGTTAGGGGAAGGGCCCCAAAATCATTTTTGCAGGGGGAGGCGAAGTCTTGAGCTACGCCACTGGGGAGGGGCCCTGAATCTTTTAGCGCCTTGGGCCCGAAAAGATCTAAAGTCGCCTCTGTATATAACGATGTTTCTTTTGTTTCTTTTCCTACTTTGCATAAAAGTACATGCTTTAACGACGATTAAAATGGGGGGCAACCAATAACTGCTTCAAACTCTCTTTCTATTAATTGCATTCGCACGTTGTACTTTCCGCATGGAATTCTTATTACTCACCTTGATCATGATATATAAAAACATTGGCTATTGTTTCCAGAAACAAATATCCTAAAGCAGAAATTGAAAACGACTAAGAACAGACTGTATGAAATAAGTGTGGGTATCAGTTGAAATGTTAAAACGCTTATATTTTGATAAGTCCTTTTCCACGAACAATGCAAAGTACGGTCTGCCGTGAGTGAATGTGGCTTGACCTCGGTGTACATAACAAGGAGGCATTGTTCCATTTGCGACGATGGATTCTAAGAACCAGACAATACTTCGAGATCGTGACCCAGTTTGGTCGCTGTGCTGATACTATTGTAAAACGCGAATTGTTTTTCCTATGCAAAGTTCAGTGGTAGTTAGACATCAATTCTAAAGGACGGTGCAAAAAGGAGACCAAGCTTCAATACATGTGGCGCCGATAACAAAGGCTCCATTATCAGTGGATATTTTAGTTAGATCTCAGAGCTAATTCACTGTCGGAAATAGGTCTTCGGGGCAGCAAACTGTGCCCCTCTCTGATAGTATCTTTTTCAGTCACTTCATAAAACAGAACAGTAACTTCAAAAAAAAAAAAAAAAAATGGATGACTGTATGATTAATTATAAGAATATTTTTGTTCTCTTGAAATCGAAATAGGTGACAGCTGATCTCTGTCCTTAACAAAGCAAGGTATTCATTTTCAGGGATAATTTGTTCTGTCTCTTATATACGACTGTTGGCCATTCATCCTGTTCGAGAACAAGAGGAATTTCAAATGATACTTTTATAAAAATAGCAAAATACTAACAATATTGGGAAAGAAAAACTGAGAATATTTTACGCTTGTCACATTAGCCATTGAAGTCTACTCATGGAGTTGACTGTTGGAGTTACAACTTTTCAGCCCTTGGTTCAAATTGCCTTCTCGAACACAAAAATCACTTTGTAAATACTTTCATATCATGCAGCTCAGTCTAAAATTATTGCTCAGGGCAGTTTAAAAAAAGAAAGCACAAAATAGATGGTCAGTCTGTTCGAGTACAACATGAAACATTGAAAGAAACAGTGTGCACCTGCTAAAGAGTCACAGGAATGCGCCGGATACAAGTACAACAATCTTTGAACGCATGTAGGAGTCCTTTCTCGCACTTCAGAAAAATAAAATCGTCGTGCTACTCCAATCGTGAACTTAATTTGTCAAAGCATACAGCATGAAGAGTTCAAGATAAGATTAACACAAATTACAACAGGCGCAGTTGCAATTTGTACTGAACTTCCCACAAATTTAGACAGAGTTCAATACTATTTTAACATCTATAACTAGAAAGGAGAATCTCTCTGGGTGTGTTTATAGTAAACATGACTCTTCTACAAATAAAAGTGACGTATGTTGAACTTCCGTAACCTTCAAAGAACCAAAGAAAACGAAAACAAATTCACAATAAAAGATAACACAATTGAAATACTGAATTGATCACGTCTTATGTTTTTCTTTCATAGCTTCAAGCACAATAAACTGAGTAATTAAAACGAAACTGAATCCAAATATTCTGATTTTATTTTGAAATGCTGTTATTTTGTATTGTTAGTTTTTATTTTCGACTGTAGAACTACAAAGGGCTTCTCGCATGAACGCGCATTACACAAAACACTTTGTTTGAGATCGTACTTTCGAATGTGAGGCATGTCGCGAACATGTTCTTGTTAGAAAAAAAGGATCAGCTGATCACATGATTTACATTTTCTATTCTAAATTCATTTCTTTTTCCTTATATCTACTGGCACTTCTCCTATTTACAAGCTTTCACTTTGCGGAACAAAGTGAAAGCTGAACTAGAAAAGTTCATCAGAAATGAGTGTGAAAATGTATCTGCGTTGCTCTGTTCAACATTCGCCTTTCCCAGAATATTACAGCACAATGTTTTTGCCAAGTTATCAGTACTCTTCCTGGGCGTTATACACATATGTAATTATTTCTTTTCCAGTTTATTGCCCGACCGGTTCTTTCGGTGCTACTGCTGTCACTCGGCCATTGCTTTATTGTTCTTGCAGTGCTTTGCTGTACAAGAACAATAAAGATATGAATCCAAATTTTATAACAGTGCAGTTTGAATTTATTTTATTACAGTTCAATTTTATTACAGTTCAGGACGGAATGAGATCAGTTTCTGCATGAATTTCGGCCCTTGTTTGATTTTTTTCACATCTTTTGGGGAGGAGGAGACTAACGACTTTCTCCGTGAACATCAAATACTTTTTTCATGTTTATCCATCATGCTTTCATAATTTCATTTGCCCATCTGATCATGATATGGTCGCACTCAAAGTCTTACTACTTCCTTTGCACTACACTGATCTTACCGCTGGAATTGTAATAATTTCATTCTAATGTGAGAATCTTACCGCTAGTAATGGTATTTGCATCTCACATTTTCTTGGGATATACGAGTTACTCTGTCTTTCTTGATCACTCCAATCGCACAACCTTCATTCTTTCTCTATCTGCTTAACTAACAAGGGGACCTTACAGCTGACCACCCATGGATTTCGGTGATTTTTTTTAAATGAAAGTAGAGGCAAAATGAGGATATATATGTCCCAGTATTTGATCTAATGCCTCTTATTTTCGGAATAAAAAATCATAACGATCCGGAGGATATCATAACAAAATTCGTGATTTCTTTTAAATGATGCTTTACTGTAATGTCACGAGGTCCTACAGCAGTGCATTATAGCATACTTTTACTGTTATGGTGGCTAATGCCGAAAAGCGGGGAAAAACAGTGAACTGTCAGTAGCAGCAAAGAACGGAATGCCTGCATTTTCTCATCCTCCCTTAAAGTTCTCTCGTTCTCACTTTTCGGAATTCTGTAAGAAGTTACAACAACATTATGTGATATAGGTAGATATTAAATGAAATATATGTATTTCTGTGCAATATTTGCATGAGCTAGTTATGTCGTGAGCTGTAGGCTTTGTAGTGATGTGGACCTTAGACTTAACATTGTATTGTGTCATTGTCAATGGCAATTCGGTGTAGTTTCACTAACAAATAATAAAGAACTTGTAGAAGTAATCGTTGAGTAATGGAGCTTAATAATGAATAGCACCTATGGGGGCAGAGGAATTGTTAGGAGAATCGAATTATCATATTTTAGCTTATAAAGTATGATTACGTACTTTTATTTGAAGACGTAACATATATGTTGTTAGGTATCATTATCGGAGGTTTCGCTATCGTTTATTGGTACACAAAGTTGCGGATGATAATTATCATAAAAACAATGAAAACATAACACTTCTCTACAACGCGATCATTTGATAAAAGAACTGTTCGAGCATTTACATTTCGTTTGTCGAACGTCGTCCGGAAAAAACATTTCGTTCACATTTCCAAAAATATGTCTTTCATTTATTAACTTTGGAGCAAACTAATCGTACTGCAACATATTATTGAAAATCGGCGCAGGAAGTTGATGACGTATAAGTGAATGGATCTTAACTACATTTTCTCGCTTGTTTAAATGCCTATTTTTTTTTTAACTTTCGTCAGAGTTTTGTAATTATTTTAAAAACTTTTTTACTTGACGGAAAAGGTACACATCACAAGGTTGACATCATAGGGTACAATGAGGAGGAATGATTACCTCAGTAGAAGAACAAGTGCCGTCGTCTTTTGTGAAGACACTATTAAAGAGTGCTGGATTTGTTTGACCTCCCCATGAATCCACGATGAATAGAAACTTCTCTTTTTCACAAAATGGTCAGATAATGTTTTTCACGAAACTGCTGAAATGCTCTTTCGTTAATTTCCCTGATTTCGACGATATCACGAATACATTTCCATATTCCGTAGTTAGTCCTTCCACAATCTTGGAAACCAGAGGTCCAAATTGTTCCTGAGGCTCTTGCATACATAGAAAAACTTTTGGTAATAATGCTCTAGAAGCAGTCAATGCATACTGCGCAGTGTAACTATGCGTTACTCTGTTAAAATCTCCCAAGAATACCTCTGTTGTATTTTCTCCATGCACAGAAAGTGTCCTGTTCACATCGAATCTGTACTCGCATCTTCTTTTATCAGGGTTAAGGACGTAAGCCAATGGAAACTCTTTGATCAGTCGTGAAAGACGCTTTTGGAATTTCCCTGCCTCCGCGATAATAGTTAACAAATACAATTCATTTTGTGACTTGATGTAGCTCGTCACTTTTCGCTGGTGGGTGTCATGAACCAGTTTGAATTTTTCAACCACCCTTGTGATGTCATAAAACGAAAATCGTCCGATTGATGTTGCACTTCTGCAGCAGAAGCCACACGAAAATCAAAATCGTACAGCTTGCTAAACAGCATCCAAAATGGAGTTTAAAAGCTTTACACCGACGACGATGTACTGCTTTACAACGGAAGGCACACCTGACAAAATGGGAGCAAGAAATTGAACAGGGAAGGTGGATTAAAGGAAAAATATGACATAATCAACAAATGCACCTGCGATCGATTTTGTGAAGCTCGAGAGAAAAAGCAGCCGGTACCCACCCGAATGATATAACAATGGGCTTCTGCTGCAGCGGTGCAACATCAATCGGACGATTTTTGTTTTATGGCATCGCAAGGGTGGTTGAAAAATTCAAACTGGTTAATGGTACCCCAGCGAAAAGTGATGCGCTACATCAGGTCACAAAATGAATTGTATTTGTCAACTATTATCGCGGAAGCAGGGAAATTCCATAAACGTCTTTCGCGACTGATCAAAGAGTTTCCATTGGCTTACGTCCTTAACACTGATCAAAGAAGATGTGAGTAGAGAATCGATGTGAACAGGACAATTTCTGTGCGTGGAGAAAAAACAACAGAGGTATTCTTGGGAGATTTTAACAAAGTAACGCATAGTTACACTGCGCAGTATGCATTGACTGCTTCTAGAGCATTACTTCCAAAAGTTTTTCTATGTATGCAAGAGCCTCAGGGACAATTTGGACCTCTGGTTTCCAAGATTGTGGAAGGACTAACTGCGAGATATGGAAATGTATTCGTGATATCGTCGAAATCAGAGAAATTAACGAAAGAGCATTTCAGCAGTTTCGTGAAAAACATTATCTGACCATTTTGTGAAAAAGAGAAGTTTCTATTCATCTTGGATTCATGGGGAAGTCAAACAGGTAAGTCAAACTCTTTAATAGTGTCTTCACAAAGGACAACGGGAAGTCAAACTCTTTAGGCACTTGTTCTTCTACTGATGTAATTATTCCCCCTCATTGTACCCTATACTATCAACCTTGTGATGTGTACCTTTTCCGTCAAGTAAAAAATGTTATTAAAAAATTACAAAACTCTGTCGAACTTTTAAAAAAATAGGCATTTAAACAAGCGAGAAAATGTAACGAAGATCCATTCACTTATATGTCATCAACTTCCTGCGCCAATTTTCAAGAATATGTTGCAGTACGCTTGGTTTGCTTGGAAATGTGAACAAAATGTGTTTTCCGGACGACGTTCGACAAAGGAAATGTAAGTGCTCGAACAGTTCTTTTATCAAATGCTCGCGTTGTAGAGAAGTGTTATGTTTTCATTGTTTTTATGATAATTATCATCCGCAATTTTGTGTATCAATAAACGATAGCAAAACCTCCGATAATGATACCTAACAACATATATGTTAGGTCTTCAAATAAAAGTACGTAATCATACCTTGTAAGCTAAAATATGATAATTCGATTCTCCTAACAATTCCTCTGTCCCCATATGTGCTATTTATTATTAAACTCCATTACTCAACGATTACTTCTACAAGTTCTTTATTATTTGTTAGTGAAACTACATCAAATTGCCATTGACAATGACATAATACAATGTTAAGTGTAAGGTCCACATCACTACAAAGCCTACAGCTCACGACGTAACTAGCTCATGCAAATATTGCACAGAAATACATATGTTTCATTTAATATCTACCTATATCACATAATGTTGTTGTAACCTTTTACAGAATTCTTAAAAGTGAGAACGAAAGAACTTTAAGGGAGGATGGGAAAATGCAGGCATTCCGTTCTTTGCTGCTACTGATAGTTCACTGTTCATTCCCCGCTTTTCGACATTAGCCACCATAACAATAAAAGGGGTATCGTTCACTTGACCGAAAGGTCACTTGACCGAAAATCACTTCGACCGAAAATCACTTCGCCGAAAATCACTTGATCGAAAGGTACATTTCACCGAAGGGTCACTTGACCGAAAAGTTCATTTCACCGAAAGATCACTTCACCTAAAAGTTCATTTCATCGAAAGGACACTTGATCGAAAAGTTCATTTCACCGAAAGATTACTTTACCTAAAAGTTCATTATATCGAAAGATCATTTCACCGAATGGTCAGTTTATCGAAAACTTAGAATTTTGTTGTTATAGATCTGTTGGAGTATGGTGCTGGTTTTTAAAAAACTGGTCACCTAAACATTATTGGATTGTATAAAAAATACACTTTTAATTTCTTTTAAACACCTCCCCATAAGTAGGTTTTTCGAAATATAACATTAATTACGAGTCATAGATAGACCTGTGCCTTTTTGCCAAATTTTAATCCCCCGAGCTCATATTCATGAAGTTTACATAACAACTCAAGTTAATGAGTTGTTATGTAAACACACTTATTCAGACAAAAAAAAAAAAAATCAGTTTTAGGGCCCTTGGCCTCGGTTTAGGCCTTTTTAGAACATTTTAATCGTGCGTGCTCATATTCATAAGGTTTACGTAAAATGTCCAGCTAATAATGTTGCACATTTATTCAGGCAAAAAAGAATCAATTTTTGGGCCCTAGGCCTCGGCTTAGGCCTTTTTAGAAAATATTAACCGTGCGTGCTCATGTTTATAAGGTTTACATAAAAACTAAAGTTAATGATGTTGTACTCTTATTCAGGCCAAAAGAATCAGTCTTAAAGCCCTTGGCCTCGTTTTAGGCCTTTTTAGAAAATTTTAATCCTGCGTGCTCATATTTATAAGGTTTACATAAAATGTCAAGTTAATAATGTCGCACATTTATTGAGGCAAAAAAGAATCAATATTAGGGCCATAGGCCTCGCTTAGGCCTTTTTAGAAAATTTTAATCCTGCGTGCTCATATTTATAAGGTTTACATAAAATGTCAAGTTAATAATGTCGCACATTTATTGAGGCAAAAAAGAATCAATATTAGGGCCATAGGCCTCGCTTAGGCCTTTTTAGCAAATTTTAATCGTGCTTGCTCATGTTCATAAGCTTTACATAAATAGTAAAGTTAATAATGTTACACATTTTTTCAGGCAAAAAAGAATCAATTTTAGGGCCCTAGGTCTCAGCTTAGGCCTTTTTAGAAAATTTTAATTGTGCTTGCTCATGTTCATAAGCTTTACATAAATAGTAAAGTTAATAATGTTACACAATTTTTCAGGCAAAAAAGAATCAATTTTATTGCCCTTAGGCCCTTTTTTTTTTTTTTTTGTTTTTAGCTTAGGCGTTTTTAGAAAATTCTAATCTTGCTGGTTTATAAGTTTACATAAAATGTCAAGTTAATAAGTTAATAATGTTGCACATTTATTGAGGCAAAAAAGAATAAATTTTATTGCCCTTAGGGCTTTTTTTTTTTTTTTTTTTTTTTAGCTTAGGCGTTTTTAGAAAATTCTAATCTTGCTTGTTCATAAGTTTACATAAAATGTCAAGTTAAAAAAATCAAGAGGGGGGGGGGGTTAAAGATTGCCATTTCTGGGCATATATTGAGAACTGAATTGGGAACTCCAAACGCATTTCGCGAAAACGGTCCATGTAAGCCAAGCGAGGCGATAATTGCACTTTAACTTGAAGAAAAAAATTGCCGAGGATCCGAGGTACACCTAGTTTTGGGAGGGTGTACCCCCAACTTCCGTAATATTATGTTCGGGGCCGCTGGAGTCTGTCAGTGTATCCAGGATGTTCCCCTTGAAGCGTCCGCGAGGTCCGTCATCTTGGGGGGGGTTGGCTTTCCCCCAAAATGTTAAAATGGACGTAGAGCTGTAAACATTAGACCCATGCTTTATATAATGATTCTGTACACGACCACGAATTTTCAGGAATGTGGAGTGAAACTGAACCCCCCCCCCCCCCGTTTCCAAGAGCTCTTCAGGGGTAACATCGAGGATACACTGATGACCGACTCCAGAGGTCCAGAATATAAAATTATGGAAGTTGGGGGTAGAGCCCTCAAAACCAAGCACCTCGTATCCCTTTTACAGACTTCACCAAATTTCTGGGGGAGGGGGAAGGGCATACATAGTTTGGCACTAAACACAACATGAAGCATAGAAATTGCGAGCAAATCCCTTACCTTGAACACCTGTCTGCGCTCTTAGAAACTTGGGGAGGGTGAATTCGTCCCACCCTCCTGAAAATTCGTGATCGTGTACAGAATCATTATATAAAGCAAGGTTCTAATGTTTACAGCTCTACGTCCATTTTAACATTTTGGGGGAAAGCCCCTCCCAAAGCTCACGGACTTCGCAGACACTTCAAGGGGAACATCCTGGATACACTGACAGACTCCAGCGGCACAGAATATAATACTACGGAAGTTCGGGGTACAGTTCCCTCAAACCAAGTGTACCTCGGATCATCGGCAATTAATTTCTTCAAATTAAAGCACAATTCTCGCTTGGCTTACATGGAACGTTTTCGCGAAATTCGTTTAGAGTTCCTAAAACGGCCTAAGCCGAGGCTTAGGGCCCTAAAATTGAATCTTTTTTGTCTCAATAAATGTGCAACATTATTAACTTGACTTTTTGCGTAAACCTTATAAATATGAGCACGCACGATTAAAATTTGCTAAAAAGGCCTATGCGGAGGCCTAGGGCCCTAAAATTTATTCTTTTTGCCTGAATAAATGTGCGACATTATTAAGTTGACATTTTATGTAAACCTTATAAATATGAGCAAGCAGGATTAAAATTTTCTAAAAAGGCCTAAGCCGAGGCCTAGGGCTTTAAAGACTGATTCTTTTGGCCTGAATAAGTGTACAACATCATTAACTTGAGTTGTTATGTAAACGTTATGAACATGAGCACGCACGGTTAAAATTTGCTAAAAAGGCCTAAGCGAGGCCTACGGCCCTAATATTGATTCTTTTTTGCCTGAATAAATGTGCAACATTATTAACTTAACTTTTCATGTAAACTATTTATGAACATGAGCACTGAACATGATTTTTATGAAAAACGTATGAACATGATAAAACTTGCTAAAAAGGCCTAGGGACTTAAAATTAATTATTTTTGCCTTAAAACTAAATCTTTACGTTCTCTGTGACACGGAGAAATCAAAAGTGCAATTTGAGTATGATCCCCTAACGTTTCGGTGGTCTGTCTGTCAAACTTGCGCCATGCTTCAACAGATCCTGTAATGAAATCTAGCGTTTTCGATAAACTGACCCTTCGGTGAAATGACCTTTCGATGAAATGAACTTTTAGGTAAAGAGACCTTTCGGTGAAATGAACTTTTCGATCAAGTGACCCTTCGGTGAAATGTACCTTTCGATCAAGTGACCCTTCGGTGAAATGAACGCTTCGATCAAGTGATCTTTCGGTGAAACAATTTTTTCGGTGAAGTGATTTTCGGTCAAGTGACCCTTCGGTGAAGTAAACGTCGGGCAAATGAACCAGACCCCAGTAAAAGTATGCTATAATGCACTGCTGTAGGACCTCGTGACATTACAGTAAAGCATCATTTACAGGAAATCACGAATTTCGTTATGATATCCTCCGGATCGTTATGAGTTTTTATTCCGAAAATAAGAGGCATTAGATCAAATGCCGGGACATATATATCCTGATTTTGCCTCTACTTTCATTAAAAAAATTCACCGAAATCCGCGGGTGGTGAGCTGTAAGGTCCCCTTGTAATTTGAGCGTAGGTTCTCTGTATCTTTCTCAGTTAGATGCTATGTGTTAAGTCCCAAAATGAAAAGTATAGTGCACTGATTATTTTTTTATCTTTCGAAATACTATAATGGTTGTTCCACCTCTTACACTCAAACACTGCCCAGCCACATTTCATGTAAATAAATTGTTACTTTTATACAGAAGCATTGCAGCCATATTGTGAGATCTGGCATAGCACGGTGAGACTTTCGTTCGTGGAAGAGGGGTTGTTAGGATGCCAACTTTTCCTGCCGGGGTCCTGTGTTCAACTCCCACGTGCGTCGTAAAATTCTGAGTGCGTTTTTCAGTTCTGTTTTCTATTTCACAAGGAGTCAATAATTTTAGATTCGGAATGGGCAAAATTTCCCTCATTCTATCACACTTAAGGAGCTGTAACTACCAAATAATAATAATGTTGATAGCAATTAAATGAATCACGTCCAGTTTTACTCTATCGTCCTAGAAGTGTTTCCTTCTTCTGAAATGACAAATATGAATTGTGTCTGTGATAAGTACAGTATATGTCTAAACTTTCTTTTGTCCCTCTTCCTGCAGTACTTAAATTCATGAATTTTTATTGGCAGTTATGGAGAGTAACTTGCGATAAATAACATGATCATTTATCGGAAATTACTCTCCATAACTGCCTATTACTCTTCATAACTGAATGACGAGTTCATCAAAGATGTTGTGTCAGTTGAAGGATCTACTTTGAAAAGTTTCGCGTATTAACTCACCCACAGGTAGGGACGTCGCAAAGGAAGTGCGAGCCCACCCTGAAATTTTTCTTGCCCATCCTACCATCCACCCAGTTCCAGATGTGTCATTTTCAATTTTTTTTTTAATTTTAAAACAAACATAATCTGGGCTTTTCCAAGCATTAATGATCCGCTGTTTTCGTTGTGCAGTCCTATGTATTCCCCCATAAGAAATGCGATGTTTGTTTCTCCGTAAAAAAAAAAAAAAAAAAATGAGCATAATATCATCCGCAGGGCCATGAGAATTTAGTTGCTATCCACTCTTCCAAATCCTTAGTTTAAGCTTTTTTTTTCATGTTAATATGGCCAGGGGCAAACGACGACGGTGGGTAATAATTCACTGCGGGAGGCCATTACTAATTGCTCAGCTGTTTATTTGTGGCAGTAAGTAGGGGACTGCAACCCAGAAAGTGGAGTCTAAAGCTACACCAGCGCTCTTAAAACTGCCCGTCGACAGTGAGGGAGCAGGACGTGGTTGACTGCTGCTTCAAGACAGCAACCAAGACAAGAATGCTGTCTTGAAGGAAGGTGTTAAGGAGGATGAGGTATTGGGTCTGTGTGTCACGACGTTAAAATTTGATTTAGGAAAACAGAAAGAGCAGTTGTTTTTTTTTAAGAAATCCTTCAAGTGATTTTTCATAAGCAAAAATGCAAAA
Source organism: Macrothele yani (assembly GCA_039090855.1). Taxonomy (NCBI): domain Eukaryota; kingdom Metazoa; phylum Arthropoda; class Arachnida; order Araneae; family Macrothelidae; genus Macrothele; species Macrothele yani. The sequence continues at coordinate 71,637,202 of CM077001.1, read as the reverse complement.
TTTCGAAAGTTGAAGGGGACGTTTTACCAATACTTAAACAGTAGTGGCCAAAATTGTGGAAACCTTTTGGAAATAGTGCATTTTTGAGGTTTAATGGCTCATAACACCACTTTTTTTTTTTTTTGGAGTAATACCATAAAATTATATATCAATGGAAAGATAATTTCATCAAGAATGTAATGCAATAACTTTTACGAAGGATTTTGTATTAGAACAGCAGTTATAAAGAAGAAAAGTGAAACACATAGAAAACATGAGATATACAAAAATACTCACCATGTCATTTAATACTTAGTTGGGTAAACTTTAGCAATAATTACGGCCTTACAACGCTTTCCCATGGAGTGAACCAAGTGTTTTACTTCTGCAGCTGTTATAATGTGAAACCAAGATTGATTTCTTGTTACTATTATTTGGGGTTTTTTCTTCTGATTAACAAGTTTCTTTAGTCGGCTCCATAGATTTTCAGTGGGGTTAAGATCTCGGCTATTCCCAGGCCATTCCAGCAGTGGAATATGATTATCTTGAAACCACGTTTTGCACACAGCAGCAACATGACATGGAGCTGAATCCTGTTGAAATATAAATCCTTCATTATCTTGGAAAAATCACGTGCGGAAGGCTTCAGTTTGGGCTCAAGTATTTCATTAATGTATTTTTGGCCATTTATATTCCCATTAATCACGCAAATTGTACCCACACCTTTTGATGTCATACAACCCCAGATCATGACACTAACTGGGTGTTTCACGGTACATGTAATGCAATCAGGATGCAAATGTTCTCTGACTCTTCTCCTTACGTATTTATGCCATCACTACCAAACAGGGAGATTTTGGTCTCATCACTCCAAATAACACTGTCCCATTGTTCCGCTGTCCAGTTAACATGGGTTTTAGCCCAGTTTAATCTTTTTCAACCTTTGTTTGAGAGACAAAAAAGGCTTTTTCATGGAATTCTAGCTTTTAGACCAAATTCCTGCAGCCTGCGCTGAACAGTCCTTGCACTCAACTTCACATTGAATTGCGCCATTTCATCTTGTATACACCCAGATGATTTTCTTCTATCACCTAGGCGCAGTCTCTTAATTCTTCTATCATCACTTGCTGTTGTGCACCTTTTCCTGCTTTTACCAGTATGGTTTTGTAATGACTGAGTCTCCTTATACCTCTTCAAATATTTAGAAATGCCACCTTTGGTTAAGTTTATACCAATTTTTCTTCTAATTTCGTCATAACTGAAGCCTTGTTTACTTAATAGTACTATTTTACATCGCTTTCTGGGTGACCAGTCAACTCTTTGCACCATTTCTTTAATTTTATTGCGTTTGACAAGCTCACTAAATGAAAGAACACAAAAAACCCAACCAACTTGATAACAATCACATAACACACTGACAATGTCCTCCTCTCAGCTCCAAACATGAAATCAATAGCTGAATCCTACTGTGACCTGATTGGCTCACTAAACACTCATGCTTATTGGCTACACTGAAATGAAGGAAAGCTACTTCATATCAATCTAAGCAAAGTGTGGTTCCTTTTTCTGGTTATTTGGCTATAACTTTTCATACAATGCAGATAATTGAACAAACTTTGTTGCATTACATTTTTGATGAAATTATCTTTCCATTGATATATAATTTTATGGTATTATTCCAAAACAAAGTGGTGTTATGAACCATCAAACCTCGAAAACACACTTTTTTCAAAAGGTTTCCACAATTTTGGCCACTACAATTCTGACCACTACTGTGTTACACCAGTAACTCAATAGTCTTTGAATCTTGTTAGTTTACGAATGGCGTATCTAGTCAGACCAGGTACGTGCGTGCGTGTGCGTGCGTTTGTGCGTGTGTCCAGAAAAAGGGTAGTGTTGGCCCGAATTCCAAAAAGTATTAAAAAATATTTCTTTCAGTGTTTCGTAAACATAGTTGATATCAAACTTGCCCCAGCAAAAATAATACTCGCCCACCCGTCGCCCGCCCTGGTCTCGAAGTCTGGAGACCTCCCTAACCACAAGTCATCTAAATTGCAGACTTAGATACTAAAACTCACATGGAAGATTACATAGGTGTACTATCACATAATTTCCAGTGCTCAAATATCAAACCAGAAATTTCATTATTTTAATAGCAGTGTTCATCCCAACAGATTTTCCTTGCAACGTCCTTAGATAATCTTGATTCTTCTCTACTGCTTCTTCAGTTTTGTTATTTTACCAAGAACGAGTCTAATGTTTTCACCGACCTTTCCGATAGCGCAGATCTATTCAGCGACACTGGCTATCAGTGCATTTCCACTTTGATGAAACTTTCAGTACATTGTTAAATACAAAAGAAGGAAACAATGTTACATAAAGAAAACCAAATGTTATAATTGAAAAGTTTTTAAGGTGCGACGGTGCCAATGTTATCATTTAATAGTAAAAAATAACTTAAGGATTTTTAAAAATTAAACTGTGAAAATGCGTTTAAAACGTATTTCACAGTTGCGTTTTTAAAAACCCTGTGAAACACAATTATGAAAACCTATAACTTTGCTAATTACACAATTCACGCTCATAAGATACATTTTTGTACGTAATCGTCTATTTAAAGTACTCCTTGTATATAATGATATACAAGAAAGCACAGCGTTGTGATTCATCCTTACTCCGTCATTGGTGTAGGGAGATAAGAATGCCACCCGTTAAACGTTAAAGTAAATAAATTATAATTTCTCAAAACTGAGCCTACTGACTTATATATTAAAATTTCCCAAAACTGAGCCTGATGCACTTTGAAATAATTTGCGACATAAAATCAAAAATGACTTTGTTACACCAGTTAAACAACTGACAAATTTAATATTAAAGTTCAATAAACACGTGCAGGAACACAAATTAATTCTTGGGTGTGTGACCGTTGTTAAAATTAGTACCATACATTTCTGTATAACATTTAAGCACAATTATCTTCATTTACTTCTATTTGCACAATTAACCCTGAACCAACAGTAATCTTATTAATCACAAGAAAATCACAAAAGAATTATTGCAGCATTCAAAATTTATCCGTTAACTTCATTGTTCTGCTTCTCCACTTCACTATCATCCCTACATAAATTTGTTCTAACTTTGCCATTACTAAAATTCCCTACTCTTTCCTAAACATAGAATTTGTTAATAAACTTTTATAATCTTCACTTTTATTTCTAATCCCTACCGAAGATTCATATTCTACTCACTAACTTGGATTCGTCAATGATTGAGAGAAAAAAATCACACTCCAATTATTACGATAGGGTGACAAAATATGTAGCCTGGTACATGCACTAAATAAAAAAGGGAAGAAAAAAATGACACTTATCTAACTCTGGGTTATCAATTTCCTTGGAGCTCCTTGATCATCTTGGGCGCGGTCTTTCTTCGTTCATCGTTGGAATGTTCCACTATCATCCTTTTCAACACCGCTTGTCCACTCCGGCAACCTCGAAAATCGCTCTTGTCAGGACATCTTATTAAGTCCGGATTCACTCGAACTCAGGACCCACTTGAAGACTGCCCAGCGTGACTATCCTCCCTCTTTGTCTTCAAGTTCGGAAGAGTGCTCTAAAAATGTATTTTCCTTTCCGATTGGCTATCGGCGTCCAAAACAACTTGTAACGTACCAGGAGATGTGACGTACCTACCAGAAGGACGCACACGACATAAAGGCAGATAGGAATCAGAATAAAATGTCTGCGTAAGCTCAGTTGGTAGAGCTGCTTGTTCCGGAATAAGCGTCCTCGGGTTCGAATATCCGCGTAGACCAAAAATGACGGAGAAATTTACTTCGTTATAATGGCGCCCGAACTACCCGGATGACCCGACCGTTCAAAATCTCGCATTGGTGTGATGTTATTTCCACACCGCGAGACAGGAAAAATCAGAGAATCCCTTCTCCAGTGCTTCGAAAAATAAATGTGTGTGACGTTGCATTCCACACACCAGATTGACTGGGAGTTCTCAAGTGCACGTTCTTCAGTGGTTGTCTGCCTGCAGCGATTCATGGTCACGGCTGATCCGTGGGCCATGCCCCCGGCCCTCTTTCGGGGGGGGAGATGTGACGTACCTGCCAGCAGGACGCACATGACATAAAGGCAGATAGGAATCAGAATACATGTCTGCGTAGCTCAGTTGGTAGAGCTGCTTGTTCCGGAATAAGCGTACTCGGGTTCGAATCCCGGCGTAGACCAAAAATGACGGAGAAATTTACTTCGTCATAAACTTTATCATTGGGTCTTCTCCTTGTTTTTAAGCAAAAACTGCTTTCTCATCCCTTAACTCTGGCCTGACCACTGGCTACAGACGAATTCGGCCTTTCGGCGCGACGATCAAAAAGGCCGTCCAAATCAAAAAGGCCGTCCAAACCGCCAAAGATAATAATACATTTCACCTGAGAATAAGACTGGCGTGGGATTAATTTAACGACCGGACGTGAAGACTCCACACTGAATCGCGCTAGCTGGACTTAAATCCTTTTCATTTGCGAAAAGCAATATTAGCCACGCTTTATTAACAAGAGGAAGTACATTGTAAGTACTTGGTTCAAAGACAGCAGGCCCTGTGAACTTACCTACCCAACCAAGGAATTGCCTTTGCTCTCATACAAGATACAGCTGGCCCTGTGAACTGAGCCTACCCAACAAAAAAATTTCCTTTGCTTCTTGGTTCAAACTGCACGTGTATGTTGTACAAAATTTATTTAAATAATTTTTGCATACTACATTTCCACTTTTCCGCATTTAACCATTACAACTGATTCAGTTTTTAACTGAGCAACTAAGAGTAATGCTGATATTTATCAAGAAAAAAGCTTTGAACTTCAATTCGTTTCATTATAAGTACATTCTTCTCTCTCTGCCACGAATGAAGCATATAATATAGGATTGTGATATCCTGCATTTAGCTTCACTCGTTGCACTGAAAGGTGAGGATCGGACGTAACATCGGCACCCCTTTTTTGGTATAATTACGATAATCGTGCGCATCTCTAAGCAGTCGGTGGTCCTTAATCTCAAAACGCTGGTTCCATAAGAAAAAGCCAGTGTCGTAAGACAGACAGACACACATGCCTCATCCGGGATTTGAACCCGGTTGAGGCTCGGACTGTTGTCCAGAAACCTACGTCACAGGACAACTTTTACGGCACAAGTGTCAACAACTAAATTTTTTTGGCGCTCATCGTGAATGATAAAATTTATTACACCACTGTGTCCCAAAATATGACTCTTCACACCAGTAATTGAAAAATGTATTCGACACTGTAAACCATTCTCAGTGCAAATTTTAGTTAATTTTTCAGCACTGTCTCTCACTATAACTAAACGTACCGCAAATACTTCTGGATGCCTCATTCTGAACACTTAATTTAAGGCTGAGATGCTTTTCCAGAAATAATTTTTCAAATTAGGGGCGGGCGACTGCGCTTATAGCCCCAAAATTTCTTTTCCCTCCTACTAGAAAGAATAGACGTGCGAACTCATCGATCATGCCAATGAAATTAAGTTTTCCCCGATGCTTACAGTTGTCGTTCGTCTAATTTCGATAACGGAGGCACTGTGCAACAAGGAAGAAGAAAGCATCACTTCCGCGTACTGTGAAGGGTTACAATTGGACTCCATGACGCATCCTCATAAATTGACTCTGCTGGATTTTTCTTTTTACGTTTTCAAACCCAATTCTTCTGCTCATAGCTGAATCTATCAGCATTTCTTGTGAATCTACATCACATCATTGTAAATATAATCTATTTCACTCATTGGGTAAACAAACCCATTCTTGTAAATCTCATGTAAATAGTCGTATTTCGATTCAATAAAGAGATTTTGGCACTCTTTATTTCCAGATTTGAATAACAGGGGAGCCATAGATTGAGAGTTCACAAGCCGCAGCGATCAGAATTTTTTTAAAATATGCAATCATACTACCAGCTTCATAATTTTCATGCATTATTGACAGGAAAATTATGAAGATTAAGAAACATTAATTCAGAAACATTTTTCTTTTGCTACCTCTTTGGCATAACATTAAACCTTCAAAACCACAAATACTATAGATTGATTTACGGGAAGAATTAGGTAGTTTTGTTGATCACGGAAAAATATAATGCAGCATGACTATTTATCACAACTAAAATACATTTCATTTTCACAAAAACATTAAACATATCAAGAGCATATTATATAATACAGTAATATGCTCTTAAAATCCCCGATACCAGTGTAATTGCATTCAATGACCTCGATTCATGTATCCTTTTACTTAAGAGTCTTGTTGACTCCAAACTAAAAAGATATATTAGTTACGTATGTGGATTATCATACATTTTTATGTTTAGTTAAAAACCACAAGAAACTTCATACTTACACCTCTTACTTACATTTGCACCATTTACTTCTGCATACGCTCTGGAGGGCTAAGATGATAGGCATGGAGTAAGGATTCAACATCTCAACGTACTTTTCGTCCGTGTTTTGAAGAGTTTCGTTCTGGTGACACGAGCCTACCAGATGATGAGGGCCGAGGAAGACATTCGGTCATTGATAACGACACTCTGAAAGCAAATGTGGAGGCAAATCCTCGCGTCACAGTCAGAGAACTCGCCAAACAGCACAATGTGTCGGTGCCAACCATTTCCGAACATCTCCACCAAATTGGTAAGGGCAAGAAGCTTGATGTGTGGGTCCCACATGATTTCGATTATGGACCCATGTATCAAGAAACTTGAACTCGATCATGGGCCCATGTATCAAGAAACTTGAACTCGATCATGGGCCCACGTAGCAAAGAAACTTGATACGTGGGTCCCACATCTCCACCAAATTGGTAATGGCAAAAAGCTTGATACGTGGGTCCCACATCTCCACCAAATTGGTAAGGGCAAGAAGCTTGATACGTGGGTCCCACATGAACTGACGGAGCATCAGAAACAGCAACGGTTTGAGAACCTTCAGTTTCGCAATGAAAAGAAGCCCTTACTTAATCGCATTGTAACCTGTGATAAAAAGTGTGTGCTATACGACAACCGTAAGCAATTTGGACAGTGGCTGTGTGAACTATGGTGATTCACCAAAACGACATCCTAAACCAAGGTTGACGCCAAAGAAGGTTTTGTTGACAATGTGGTGAACTGTTCACGGTGTCACAATTTACAGGTTCTTGAATGCTGGTAAAAGTATTTCCTCAGTCGCATACTATGAAGAAATTGACGAAATGCACCAGAAGTTGTGTTCCAATTAGCCAACTTTGGTGAACAGGAATGGCCTTACTCCTAGCCAACTTTGGTGAACAGGAAGGGTCCTACTCCTATCCTCCTCCATGATAACGCGAGACAGTTCGTGTAGTTCACGTTTCGTCACAAATGACGGAACAGAAACTACGCGAACTGAGTTTCGAAACCCTCCCACATCCAGCCGATTCGCCTGACTTGACACCTACCGATTTCCACCTGTTCATGCGTTTTAACAATTACCTCAAAGACAAAACCTTCAGAAACCGAGAGGAGGCCGAAATTGCATTCAGGAACTTTTTTGCATCCATCCGGACTGGAATTGGAATACTTGTCACTCGCTGGCGGAGGTGTGTAACTGCTGAAGACACATATTTTGAATGAAACAAGGTTGTGTGCTACAAGGTATGTCTCTTTCGTTTTTACCCTCTAAATCGGACATTATTTTCCGAACGACTTGGTAAATTTGCAATCTTGATATTTTTCACTGTTTTGACAAAATGTTTGCTATTTTATGTAAAACCCAGCAGAACACAAAATAACGGAAAGTCTTGAGAGGCACACAAAGCTGGTGTATTTTTGTTTATGGGGTCTAACAGGGTGTTTCTACATTGTATAACTATTGCTCCACAGTAAAATTTCCTCAATTAGGAGTGGACAGATTCGCATACTTATCAGCCTGTACACGCACAGTAAAAAACAAGTGGTGTGAATTCACGGAAAATTTCTGAAAATAACTTGCAGCAAAGCTGCCGGTAAGTGTTCATTTTTTAACGGAATTTCCATTTTTTTTATATAGTGCCCGTTTTTTTTTTTTTTTTTTTTGTTTTTTTTTTAACTTCCGTATTTTGAGATTTTCCGAAATCAGTAATTCCGTTTATTTCAGAAAAGTCCGTTACAAGTTTTTCGGTATTTATGCAGAAATTTCGCAAAATCCAACAAGCTGAATATTTCAGCTCTTACGCGAGAGAATCGTTTTGCCCTGGTCTTGAGGATCGAGCTCAGGCATCACCCCCTAATAGCTTAACAGGCCCGCGCACCGATTTGTGACGTCACTAGAGTAGTCCGTATAGTCGCGGAGAGAAGCATTACGGCGATGTGCGAACGAACGCGTCTTTACGTACACCAACTAACCAGGTCGTGCGTTCTTTTAGAGTTTCACTGCATTTAAATAAGAATTTGTGTGTTAGTTTTTAAATAACTGTAGAGTTCACAAGTTTGTTTAATAATCTTTTAAAATACAGAAGAAAAAGAAATTACAGCGTAAAATTTAGCGTAGCAATAATTTCGACTTGAAAGGGTAAGCAAGACAGATTCGTCAACTTAATGAAAGCATCACTGTCATTTCACTGGAAGTGATAAACCATTCCTATAATAGAAATTATAAACTGTTGTCGTAGTTTCACTTAAAGTTATAGTGTCTTTATAGTTAACCGAATGATTCCTGTACTTGTGAACAAATCGTTCTTGTACTTGAAAGATTAGTTTGAGGGTCCATTACGAATTATCGCCGTCGTTTCAAAAGATGTCGATTGACTAATTTAAGGAATCAGATATTTCATTCATTGCAAACTTATGACTATGAAAATTTTAGTAATGAAATAATTCCTTTAGTGAAAATGTATTTTCACATCAGACAGTAACTAGCAATTTATATGCAATCCGTGATCACTAATATATAAAAAAAGGTCAAGAAAAACTGAATTTTTTTCTGTGTTTTTAATTATTACCAAAGGCTCAATAAAACACGTTTTAACATACATACAGTAAATTGCTGCTTGATCCACTGATTGCATCAAATAAATTAAGATTTCAAGAAAATTATGCAATTGCTACATTATTAAACGTACAATAATGACATAAGTTTTCCTAATTTTAGTACCATCTAGTTACGTGTTTGGACAACTTCATTTTGATAAGCAAATATAAAGTTTATAATTTTTGTCTTCCAGATCAATATTTCAAAAAAGTTACCTTGTCAAAGTTCAACACATCTGTATTAAATATATTAGTAGCATTAAGCAAAACTATTTGGATCCACAATATAAGCATTTCTTTTTATCTGGAAAAATACAAGTAACTTATTGGCAGAAATTTCCTGAAATTTTATTTTCAAGAAGTATTCAGGAAAACAGTCAATGTTCAAATAATTATGGTTGTGTAGTTTTTTGTGTATCACAAACACAATTTGATTATGTGTCCGTTAGCTGTTTCTTGAAGAATTTCAAAGACATTTCTAAGAAAATCTGAAATTTGTTCCAATAACTTCTTAAAGTATTTTTTCAGATAATTATTATATTTTTTGAGAACCTGACAAATGCACATGCAGTTATTGTACTGAATAAATCTAAGCGATTGTTTATGGTACTATATGATGTATTTTAAAAGATGTACATGTTTCATTATAAATTGACTAACTTGATGTACCATTTTCTCAGTAACTATAAAAAAGCAATGGTATAAAATTTTGCACAAATGTTTTGTCATTACTAAAGCTATTGAAAAAGATTGTTTTTTCCTTTTTTTATGATTTTGGTTTCAAAATAAATTCTATGAAGGATTGAAGAAGTTTTTCCCTATACAAAAATTGACACTCACCCCCACGTTTGGAAGCACACTTTCCAGTAGTTATCGGATAATATGAGATATATTAGTTCCAGTTATTATAGCTGTAGCTTGTGAAGACACAGTGCAGGAAGTCTGGAAACAGATAAGTCTAGATAAATGAATAAAAAGCTGATCTCTCATTTTAAGCAAATGTTAAAAAAAAAAAAAAAAAAAGCGAGTATATATTTCTACTTGTATTTTAAAAATCTTGTTTGTTTAGAACATAGTTTCCACAATATGTGGATTCATGTCGATCCAGGTACTTTTCTTTCTCTTAAAAATAACAATATCCAAGGCTTAAAAATACCATGCTCGAGATGCCCAGCGCATGTAAATCATTCGTCTGGGCAGGTAAATAAAACATCTAATTGCCTGTGTATGGTAACTAAATTTTAAAATAAAAAAGTTTGTAATAAAATTTCCTACTACATAAGAAAAAAAAGACAGTCATCACATGTCGTGTTTCATGTCATTGTTAATTAATGGAAGTTGTATTATTGTTACGAAGTACGAAGGAAAAAGCAATATCACATCTTTAATTATGTTATGCTCTACGCCCAGAAATCGGAAACCTAGTTTTGCTCCAAATTTTGTTTATAATCAACAACAGGATGCATGCCTCTGATGTAACTGGCCTCTCATGTTTAGTGACAAAGGGAGAAAACTTTAACAAAAGAAACATGGCAGAATCACTAAATTTCCGAAACACCAGTTTCATCATCGTACCATTTCATACCAATTTTAGCATCAGCATCTTAAAAATTGATATACACACGTTTGGGCATTGAACATTTGTAATACAGACCCTTAAAATGGAAGTGCAAACATGTTAAAACAGTTCATATTTTTAACTTAAAAAAAATAGGGTTCTGGTTTGTTATCTTAAAAGATACATTTTCATGCGCATCCAGCTTTTACTACATGGGCAAGTAAATAATTTCTTGCCCAGGTAGTACTGATATATTTCACCTAATTTTTAAGAAATTGAATGGTTCTGATAAATTCCCATCCTACCACAGATAGAGCATACACACTGCTCACACGAAAGTTCTTCAATGTGTTGGTTTGTAGAAAAATGCTTCAAAATCTTTAAACAGACATTTTAAAGGCAAACTTACTCCTGAACTATGTGTGAACTTCTGTTTTTGTGCATTCATATCTAATTTTTGCTGTCTATACTTGATTCAGTGTTTGTGTTCCTTTAGTAATAAATATTAAAAATGATAATTCAATGCAACTCTCCATGTCTGCAAACACAAAAGATGTATTTCACATGGCAACAAGGCCTTAGCATTTATATAAAGGACATAGGCATGTTAGATGTGTACATGACATACATATATTTCGTATAGGATATAGGTATTTTACAAGCACTTGTGCCCAGAAATAGGGACCCCAAAAAAGTTAATCTAGCACTGCCTAAACACTTAAATAACTAAGTACGAATGTATCAACATATTACTCTTAGGATCAAAAACATGCAAACCTTATTATTCTGTGTCCATAATAAAGTTTAAAATTCCTTCCTAAATATACATATTTTACTTTGAATTTATTTGATACATTGGCAAAAACATGTTATGGGTTACTATAACAACACAAGTAATCTATTCTTTTCATTACAAACAAAAATTTCATTTTTCAAAAATCTTTTCAGTGCTTTGACTTCCCGCTGTGAGATGCATTAGATTATAAAATTAGCCAAATTTAAATTTTCTAGTTCAAAATTTTTATTTTACGAGTAGTTTAAATAAGGTTAACAAAAGGTTTCCACTTATCTTAGAGTTCTTGGTCACTTGAAAATTTTCACGCTTTATTGTTGTAATCCATTTTCTGAGAACCTCCCCATTAGTAACGAATTTGAAGACACTTAATATCCGTTTATGAAAATAAACTTAGTTGACAATTTGCCAACAACAACCACGCACATCGACAGTCACGCTTACACAGAGTGAGCAGCACATGCATGCTCGACCACCCACCACGGACATCAGCCTACTCTTCCCTACGTCACGCAGCTTCCAGTGTTCGGTGCGCAGGCCTGTATAGCTATTAGGGGGTGATGGCTCAGGCAGCTGCGCGTCTTAACAACTGAGTCAGAAAGTTGCAGGAAACCGGCTCACGTTCAAGGTAAAAACTAATTGCGCGATGAGGATTTTTTTTTTCATTAATGTTAGTGATTCAGTCATTTTGATTTTCTATTACAGCTTATTATTTTTTCGAATACGTTTGTAATAATGTTATTTTTTCTGTAGGAGGTCTTATTACAAATTAGGTATTTTTTTCATCGTGATTATTTGACGCAACAGAAGGATTTGGAACTTGAGATTATTTTTTTTAACTGACAATAACTTTCGATTATCTTTAAGAAAAGGTTCAATGGACTGTTTTATTTCACAAAACTTCTAAATATAAATTTATCCTTGATAACTATATAGCTTTTGTTTTAAAGACTCCACAGACTGATACATAGACATCGTACAATCACATGTATAATAAATTAAGTACCCTGTTTCTAATATACAGTATAATAGCTGGTACACAAAATGGGGAAGAGAAGAAGAAATATCCTGTGCCCTAGTAACCAAAACTCATGCGATATACTATCCACAATATCCGATCTCGCTACAGAACTTCAAAATCAAATGCTTCGACAGACTAGTGAAATTTAACAGTTAGTCAAACCCCTAAGTATTCCCATGAATCTCTCCTATTTTTTGTCATATGGATACGGAAAAAATGAGAACGGAGTTTTCCAGTTAATATGAGAAAGGAATTGCGGAAAGATTTCTGAAAATTCAAAATTTTTCTGTCATAGAGAAATCCGTGAAATTCAAAGTTTTTCCAGTCATTTAACGGGAAAAGTTGTAGCAGAAATATGCTTCGTTAATTCACAAAAGAAATCACGGAATGTGGCTCGTGAATTTCATTTTTTTTTATATAGCGCGGAGGGACGTGAGATGTAAAAGAAACTCCTAATCTAAATCTTACGCTTCAGGCGCTGTAGATGTGAGAGTCTGATATTGCTTCGAAAGTGTAGAACATCTGGCATTATCACGAATCCCATGATCAACTGAATATAATTGAGAGGTCAGATTGTTGGCTTGTGTATGCCACCGTATGGCGGCACATGTGGACCGTAATGCCAGAAATATGAGATGCTATTAGCATGAGTTGTGCAAGATCGTGTCTACAGTCATCGTACTACGTAGAAAGGATAAGAGTAGTTAGACGCACTTCACCACCGGTTGAGTCTCTGTATTTGACAGCATGCGCAGTTGCTGACTATAGACAGCATCAATGATTATTCGATGCACTGAAGCTATAAATATGAATGTCCGGCACAGATCATCGGCGGGAGTCTAGCACACATACTTCTTCGGGTTCCATTGCGTGTAATCATTTTTGCATCGAACTACTGTCGGGTGCGGCTGGATTAATGTCAGAGTAGAATTTCTTACTATGAGTGGCACAAAATTATTGCCACGGAACTGACCAGGCTCTGCCTTTCTACTATCGATCGTCACACCCATGTTTCTAAACTACCTTAGAAGCTTATAGGTCTACAGTTCGTCAACAATGTCTCGCTGTTTGGGTGCCATTCGTTTTAACAGCAGTTGACCTCTGTAATCCTAACAGCTAATGTGATAGTCTGGCTATGCGGTAAGAATTGCAGTTCTGTTTGTGGAGGATATTCCGAATGCCATGTTTCCAGCAAGAAAACGCTCGCCCACATACTACGGCTGTCAGTATAGCAGTAAGATATCCTGATTCTAGCACTGTTATGTGGAGTAGATGACTTAGGTAGCCTAGGATCTAGAGTTATTTGCAAAAAGTAAATCTTCAACAAAACAGAAGTGAATAAAACAATTCCTATTGATCTCTATAAGGGTTTTTTTCTTTGAACTTGATAACGATTGCTTCAAGTTCGAGACTGGAATACAATTTGCAGAGTGGCATTGGATAACTTGAGGGCGATGGGGGATTTCTTGCCTTAATCCTTATTTCTTTTACTTTCAATTTTTCCGCGTACTCCGTGTCCTTAACTTTGTACATGTTAAGTTTGTCACCTGTGTTTCTATGAGTGTTTACGTTAATTTAAGAATTCCCAATGCCATGACATTTTACATTAATAACTTCAGATGCTTAGATTGAATCAAACTCGTTCTCAAAATCAAAAATCCTATACATAGCAAAAGCTCATGGAATCTTTCGCTTAGTTCTTCTGACTCATGGATATGATCTGCAATGTACTCCATAATCCATCTTCTTCTCTTGATTGAGCCCTGTCCAAAATTTTTTATAAGCGATGTAATGGTATTTTATAGAATATTTTATGAACAAAAGAGAGAAAAGTAACAGGTCTACAATGTGTTATATTTCTCATGTAGATGAACCACTATGTAACTGTTTCAGTCTCCCGGAATCCTTCCTTCATTGAGGCATCTAGCAAAAAGAAGATAATTTTGCACTTTTTCACTGATTTCTTTAATGATATCAACATATCAACATTACTCCATCATTTTGTTGTTTCTTTGCTGCGTTTTCATGCTCCTAATTTCTTAAATTACTTCACTTCGAAAGATCTGTCTAGGGTACAATATTCAATTTTTACAGTTGCCTTCTTAAGATTTACATTTTCTGTGCCATATACGCTCTCTTGAAAGAAACAAAATTTATTTTGTTTCGTTCCTAAATTGATAGTTATAGCCTTCTTTAGCCTCTTACTATTCTCAACAGCTTTTCATGCTACATTTTCTGTTTTTTTCCAGTAATGCATTTTTTCAGTTTCTTGCATAATTTTATACATTAAACTTTGTTTCTTTTCTGCTTGAATAGTTTGTCAGTTCTGAAAATATTTTGTTTTGCTTTTTAATCTTCGTTCACCTAAAATTTATTGCCGTTTCAATAAGGACCTTGGTAACTCTTTTTCTCAAACAATATTTTCCCTTTCTTCTATAAGAGAAGAAGCGGAAAAGAAATCATTTGTTGCAGTAAAACATAAAGCTAAATTTTCATCTTTGGCTACAAAACTTAATGTTTTTTGTGACCTGTTGCTTCTATTTTCCTTTTTGTTTTTATATGCTTATACAGCAGACAATGTCCATTTTTACAACTACATAGGCCATTTCATATGTAATGCACACAATTTTTTTATACATACTGTAAGTGTCTTTGTCGATGTCTCTTTACAGTCCTTCTATGTAGTCTCCTTGCTTCTTAATGATGGCGTCTCAACATTTTGGAAGGTCCACAATTCCAGTCAGTCTCCTCTTTTGTTCAGCTGTCGGACGCTGTAGGTAACTGCCGCAGAAAGGTATTCCGGGGATGAAAATCGCTTTCCAGGCATGGGTTGTTTGAGCTTGGGGAACAAGTCAAAGTCTGGTCGACTCATGTCTGGACTATAAGGTGAGTGAGGTAACATTTCTCACCTATACTTTTCCACCAAAGCTGTTACCACATTCTCTGTGTGTGTCCTGGCATTGTCGTGCAAAATGAGAGGTCATGTGAGAGCAAGTCAGGTCCGTTGCTATGCATTTTTCTGCACAAGTTTTGCAAGAAATCATGGTAATAGGCTGCTGTGACACTTGTTCCACATGGTACTTCTACCTGTCATGATGACGCCAAGGTGATCATACCTGAAGGTCGTCATTTTCTTGACATTCGATTGTGCCCGTTATAATGAATTAGCTTTCACTAAGCTAATTATAATGAATTTTACGCTTCTACTACTATATTATAATGAATTTAGCTTTCACTAAGCTAATAAGCTTCTTCTAAGCTAATGCTTCTTCTAAGCTAATGCTTCTTCTAAGCTAATGCTTCTTCTAAGCTAATGCTTCTTCTAAGCTAATGCTTCTTCTAATGCTTGTTGTTTTGTTCATTATATCATGAATAAACTTTCCTGCTAGTAGTGTAGTAATAATAATGAACAAGCTTTTAACTGCTAGTAATGTGGTAGTAGTAATTAAGATGGATAAAGTCTTATGCTGGTTGTTACTAATAACACTTAATGAAATAAACCTAACAGCCAGACAGAGGTCTGACAGTACTATGAACTGAGAAAGACGTACTTACTTAAAACTCTTTTATTTGGTAAACTTCTCGCTCTCACATAAACGAAGATCTCTTTATACAACAACAGCTCTCTGACACATAAACAACAGCTCACTTCGTACAACAACAGCTCTCTCTACGCACATCAACAAAAAGCTCTCCTCCACATAAACAAACGCTCTCCCTATACAACAACAAACGCTCTCCCTATACAACAACAAACGCTCTTTCTACGTATCGTTGAACGCGCCTATTTATACTGGCTACCACCACGTCATGACTTACACTCATTGCCAGATCTCATTCAGCGGGAGAAATAACATCTCGTTCAGTAAGAAGATAATTTACATAGTAAAATAAAATAACCAGAGATAGTAAAAATCAAAAGGAAAGTGAATCTAGAGTATACGTTACATCATCTCCCACTTAATTTTTTTTTTTCGGAAAACCTATCGATTTTGGAGTGTAAGTCTTACACTTCGTTGATTGGCGTTTATCGACCTCTTTTTTTGTTTTGTTGTTTGGTGGCAGCAGTATGTACAATCTCAAACTTGGCATGACAAAATCAAGAAATCTGTATTCATCTGTGAAACACTTTGTATACTTGAACAAAACAAACCTGCATCGGCATACCTTCCTTTTATTCTGCCTAGCAGGAATCACTTTTTTAATTTCAAATTACGTTCTCATTATTCGTTGAATACACACCAACTGTATCAGCAGCGAAGATCGCCTGGAGCTGCCTAACAGTAACAATTTTATTATTTTACCCCTAAGCACATAGATATATATAAAAAAATTTGGATTAAAAGATGGACATAGAAGAAATATAAAAAAAAACACATATATACACCAAAAAGAATGCATAGGCCCACACGAAAAAAGAAATTCTGACACGCCAACTGGTCGTGCAGAAAAAACAACAAACGGAGAAAAGAACCTGTCCACGAGAACTTACTTATCTCGAGGACGCATAAAAAACTCTAGTACGATAACGTTTTTCAGGCCTAATCGGACTGGTAAATTCAGGTGGCGTTGAGCGTTTCAAGGATTTGAATGGATCTGGAACATCTGTATTCTGTCGGTCAAGAAATCCCGGCGGCTGACAGGAACGGTCAGGAACGGCTGAAATCTGTCGGTCCGGAAATCCCTGCGGCTGACAGGAACGGGCTCCCCCAGGCTTTTGATATGTAGTCCCTTTGTGCTGGGGCCCGTGGTGTCCTTCCAGCATTCTTTTGGACGGACGTGGCTCCGGCCACATCGTTTGCTTTCGCTTTCGCTTTCGCCCTCGTGGCATGAGAGTAGCAGCAGGCATCGGCCCTGTTTGCCCTGAGCGTAGGTTCCAGGGGCGAAACCCGGGCGTATGCAAGGATCTCTGCCTTCGTTGCTGTTGCGGCGAAGCAGATTGGGGAGACAAGTTAGGTTTTCGACCAGCTTTTGGTGGTGCTGGACGGTTTGTAATTGGTGTTTGACGTTTAGGAATAGTCAAATTATTGTTCATAACTGATAAATCCGAAATATCTGAAGCCTCTGAGTCGCTGCTGTAATTTAGTGGTCGTGCAGGGCGATGTTTATTTCTGCCTATAGGAATACTCTCTGACGAGGTATTCAAGGAAGTAGGAGCTTGTGGTGTTGCAGAGTTATCAGGAAATGGTGCAGCAATAGTCTTGGCAATGGTTGGAAGGAAAGGAACGATACTAGTATTTGAAGAACTTGATTCGAGCCTTCGTCTCATGGGAGAATCAGGTTGCGTGTTTGGAAACCCGTCTTGAGGAGGGGAGGGTGAAGAAAAAATCACTGGAGATTCTTCAAAAATGTTTGTTGGTTCGTCCAAAATTTCTGGAGGTTGATCGTGAGATATAGACTCTTGAGTCTGTTTAACAGAAGGATGAGTAGGGTTGATTATAAAATCGATATTTCGTTCATGATACTTGCGACACTGAGCAACGTGTACGTATTGAAATTGATTGTCAGGTTTTTCAAGAACAATGTTATTTTCAAACACATTTGTCACCCGATATGGACCTTCGTATCTGGGTGCAAATTTCTTCACTAAAGTATGAGAAACAGAAGACTGGAAGTGCGTTTCCACGAGAGTGAGATCTCCAACGACAAGATCTGGTTATATACGCCTAGTATTATAATATCTTGCTTGAGCCGCTTGTGCTCCTAGCATTGCAACACGAGCTTTTTCTGCCATGATTCATACTGATTGCGGAGTTGGTCGCTGGTTTAGTTCGTCGATAATCCCCGTTAAATTTTCAAAAGGGGTTTTAATTTTGCGACCCAGAAAAAGTTCTGCAGGAGTAATTTTAGTAGATTCGTGAACAGACGAGCGGAGGGCGAACGAAAAAGCTCAAGATGGTCATCCCATCGTTCGTGATGATCCATGACAAATGTAGCAATCATTTTCACTAGCGTGCGGTTTACTCGTTCCGCAGGATTACTCTGGGGATGATATGGGGAAATGAATTTATGCTTAATGTGTAGTCTCGCACACATTCTTTCAAAAATGTCAGAAATAAATTGTGGACCATTATCCGAAACTACTTTATTAGGTGCACCATATCTAGAGAATACTTCATTAATTAATACATTACAAATAACTTCAGCCGTAGCGGCTTTAATGGGAAAAACTTCAACCCATTTAGAAAAATTATCAGTTAATACTAAAACGTAACGAGCTTTGTTTTTAACAGATAAAGGATAAGGTCCCAATAAATCTATTGAAATAATATCAAAAACATGAGAACTTGAACTAGATTTCAAGTGACCGGCCGGTCTTACATTACGGTAATTATTAATCTGACACAAATGACATGATTGAACGTATGCGAGCACACTTTGGTACATGCCAGGCCAATAGGCAACATCCCGCAATTTACAACGGGTCTTGCGAATACCTAAATGGCCTGCAAGAGGTTTGTCATGAAATTCATTTAAAAGAGCCATTCTAAGGGTTCGCGGAATACATGGGCGAAACTCTGCCCTAGTAGTCCTAGATTTCGTATAGTAAAGCAGACCCTCTATGACTTCAAAATGCTGTGACCTTCCAGCCAGAGAAGGATCACTTTGTAGGGGCGAACCCGCAAGCAAAAAATTATGTATATCCCCAAAATCTGGATCATTTATTAATTCTGCCATTATCTGCTCTCTGGATGTTATATCAGCTATTAGAAGTAAAGGCTGACATCCAGGAGTAGTTTCTGTGGGGACCCCACTAATCGGAACGCGAGACAATGCGTCCGGTAATTGATTCTTATGACCTGGCTGATACGAAATTTTGATATTGCTCTCTTGTAACTTCAGAGCCCACTTCATAAGTCTTTGAGAGAGATGCTTAGCAGAATGCAAATACTGAAGGGCAGAATGATCCGTAATTATGTTAACTGTCAATTCGTTAGGATAACATTGAAATTTGTCAAGAGCATACACAACAGCAAGACATTCACGTTCCGTTGCTGAATAATTGCGTTCAGCTTTGGCTAAAGTACGAGACGCAAAAGCTATTGGATGCCCAGCTTGTGACAAAACGCAACCAAGACCAACTCAGGATGCGTCAGTATAAATATCAAATTCCTTAGTATGATCCGGGAAAGCCAACACAGGAGGCTGAGTCAACGCAGACTTCAGTGTTTCAAATGCAGCGTTAGCCTCAGTTGTCCAAACAAACTTCTTGTATTTACGTTTCTAAGCATACGATGGCTCACAGATTGTAGCATAAGCGGGGACGAACTGCTGATACCATCCAGTAATTCCCAGAAAGCGTGATAGTTCTTTTGCTGTTTTAGGCCGAGGCAAGTCAACAATAGGCCTATTTTTTTCATTATCCGTAAATAAGCCGTGGGGAGTGATTTTCAACCCCAGATATACAATCTCGTCCCTCGCTATCAGGCATTTACTAGGTTTTAACGTCAAGCCAGCATTGTATATGAGTTGGAACACCTGTTTGAGCAGAGAAATGTGCTCGTCAAAAGTCTCGGATGTAATAATAATGTCATCCAAATATACATGCACATGGGGACCCAGAACAGGTCTGAGAACCGTATCCATAAGCTTTTGGAAAGTAGTAGGTGCAGAAGCTAATCCAAAGGGCATACGTAGGTGTTCATAAGCCCCAAAAGGAGTCACAAAGCCTGTTTTATCGACAGAGCCCGGATGTACCGCCACCTGCCAATATCCACTCGCCAAATCCAAAGTTGACATCCATTTAGTTGATGACAGGTCATGCAAAATATGCGACATGACAGGTAGTGGATAATTGATCGTTTTTGTGACTTGGTTGAGCTTGCGGAAATCTGTCACAAAACGAAATTCATTGGGTTGTTTCTTTGGAACCAAAAAGGCAGGAGCAGCCCAGGCGCTTGTTGATTCCCTTATTATGCCCTGTTTAATCATTTCAGCAATTTGACGTTGCATTTCCTGTTTCTTATGGGGAGCACAAGGGTAAGGTTTCGTCGCTATCGGTTTCGAACCATCGGTGTCAATGACATGATAAACCACCTGTGTGAAACCAGGTTGATCAGAAAATAAACCAGGGCTTTCCTGCAAAAGTAGAGAAAGCTGATTTCGTTGCCTCTCATTCAATTGATTACTCAATAACAAACTCGTTATATCTATAGGAACCGTAGGAATCATTTCGACAGGTTCCGGAAAGGAAATCACATGTTGTACGAAATTCAAAGTTATTTGAAACGTATGAATAAAGTCCATTCCCATTAGACATTTAACAGGTAGTTCGTGTATAAGCAGGAAAGAATGCGTAAAACGAGCCTTTCCCAGCCCTAGAGATAATGTGACAGTTCCTGTGATACTGAAGATTTCGTTATTTGCACCTCGCAAATACTGCGTCGCAGGCTGAACGAGTATTGCAGGAAAATTGTCAGTGCAAAACTTCGTATTTAGGGCTGATATTTCAGAACCAGTGTCGAACTTTGTCTCGACAATAATATCTTCGATTGTCAAGAATACATCAGGCAACTGAGGAGTTTGAACAGTCACTAATACTGTTGTAGGGTCAGAATGCTTGGTATCAGGAAGCAGGACCGACCCTTGGTCTACTTCCTTTGGAAGTTTAAAGGATTCCTGGTGGGATTATCATGCGGTCTGAAACCTCGACCCTGCCGGGTATCGGAAAAATTTTCACGATGAGGAAAACTGCGTGAAACCTGCGTCGGGAACTCCGCGTGTCCGTTGAAATTTTCATATCTATTACTTCTTCCCTCAGCACGGGCAGAAAAGTCATTATTGCCCTGAGCATGAAAACGTTCCGAATGCTGCGGATTGGAACGGGGTCGAGCATACTGTGCATTTGTACGATATCCCGAAGATTGTTCAGAAACTCGCTGTTGGTTTGCCACTCTTCTGTGTGGTG
Organism: Macrothele yani; assembly: GCA_039090855.1. Classification (NCBI taxonomy): domain Eukaryota; kingdom Metazoa; phylum Arthropoda; class Arachnida; order Araneae; family Macrothelidae; genus Macrothele; species Macrothele yani. The sequence continues at coordinate 71,615,912 of CM077001.1, read as the reverse complement.
GGACGTATGAAGCTTGGGTGTGCACTTGTGTATGCTCGCGCTGAAAGTTATTATGCCTATTATGCCGCTGAGGGTTTTCGTAATAAGCCTCGCTGGGTGCCCGAGCATGGTGAGTTGAACCATGTTTGCCATGTCGCTCTTCATACGTTCGTATGAGGCGAAGGCATTTATGAATTGTAGCAGGGTGTCGAACCTCAAGAAAATCTTGTAGAAATGGGTCGAGCTGCAATAGGGTATCCAACATGTCGACATGACTGGCATATGGATCCCATAAGTTATATAAGCGTACTGTTTCCAACGCAAATGCAACAGGGCTATCGTTGGGTCCTTGCTGACGAGAAAAAAGTTGTTGTGCAAGGCTAGCTCGACTGAGGCCGAAAGGAAAGACCTCCAAAAATTCTGCTCGGAAATTCTCATAATGAGAATCCGGGTTCGACACTCTCCACTGCCGATACCAGGTCTTAGCGGTATCCTACAAGCAAGTGCCTGCGATTTGTACTTTGCAGTCTTCAGGAATATTATAGAGAACAAAATGATCTTCCAAATCTTCGAGGAATTTTAAGGATCCCTCCAACCCATTGAAATGAATTGTTCCTGCATGCGGCACGAAATGGGCCAGCATTCTGCTTCGCTGAGAGGATTGAACTCCCTCAGGTACGACCCGCGACTCAGAGTAATAGGAAGCTGGTGAATTACGAAATTGTGAAGAATGCCTGGGTACATGTAGATCACTCATATCAAAGTGAGCCCCACAGGCTTCTTGCAGATGGTCGAAATTAATCCCATCACCATCGAAATTTGATTTAGGATAAAAAATTGAAGTTGTCTCAGGTAAAGAAGACATGGGTAATAATTGTCAAGATCTCTTGTTCGAGAAAAGTTCGGGCGCCAATTATAATGAATATGGCTTTCACTAAGCTAATTATAATGAATTTCACGCTTCTACTACTGAATTATAATGAATTCAGCTTTCACTAAGCTAATAAGCTTCTTCTAAGCTAATGCTTCTTCTAATGCTTGTTGTTTTGTTAATTATATCATGAATAAACTTTCCTGCTAGTAGTGTAGTAATAATAATGAACAAGCTTTTAACTGTTAGTAATGTGGTAGTAGTAATTAAGATGGATAAAGTCTTATGCTGGTTGTTACTAATAACACTTAATGAAATAAACCTAACAGCCAGACAGAGGTCTGACAGTACTATGAACTGAGAAAGACGTACTTACTTAAAACTCTTTTATTTGGTAAACTTCTCGCTCTCACATAAACGAAGATCTCTTTATACAACAACAGCTCTCTGACACATAAACAACAGCTCACTTCGTACAAAAACAGCTCTCTCTACGCACATCAACAAAAAGCTCTCCTCCACATAAACAAACGCTCTCCCTATACAACAACAAACGCTCTTTCTACGTATCGTTGAACGCGCCTATTTATACTGGCTACCACCACGTCATAACTTACACTCATTGCCAGATCTCATTCAGCGGGAGAAATAGCATCTCGTTCAGTAAGAAGATAATTTACATAGTAAAATAAAATAACCAGAGATAGTAAAAATCAAAAGGAAAGTGAATCTAGAGTACACGTTACACCGTAGATTTTTCTGGGTAGTTGGAAGCATGGACTTCTCCACTCACTCGACTGCGATTTCAACTCAGGTTCGAAGACAGCAAAGCTGTCACCACCTACCCACGTTTCATCAATAGCGACAATTCGTAACAGGAAGACAAACCTTCGCTTCAGAAATGTTGCATTGTGTACATGAGTCTGTTTCTGTGCGGCAGTCAAGTCACGAGGGACCCATCTGGCCGAAATTTTTCTTTTCTGCAAAACTTTGGTCAAAATACGGAATACTGATGTTGCTGAAATTCCTGGGGCTTCCGCATTTTCCTTGCATGTTGCTCGACGGTCTTGTTTGACATAATCCGTGACGAGTTTCATACTTCGCACATCCGTTGCCGTTTTCGGCCTCCTGACTTCGGGTCGTTGTTTTTGCTTAAAAGTCTAGCGGGGAAATTGTACTCCAGTCTACGGTTTCATCACCACAAACCTTACATAAAACACTGTGAATATCTGTTTGGATTTTTTGCCCCGTAAAGTTTCAGTTTTGATGTACGACCGTTGATATTTACGCGTCACAGTCAAAGACGGAAACGGGGCACGGGTCAGCAGGTCAACGGTTCGACAATTTCTTGCTGGTCAAACGGGTCGGATCAAGGCGTTCCTTACCCGATTTCGACACTGTTTTATTTCCGTTTTGTTTTTGAAAAGAAAAACCATATTTCACAGAAAAATGTGTTCTGTGGAATTTTGTGCTCGATACTGCTGCCAGTGAAGTGAAAAATGATTTGTCACACAAAAATATTGCCGTCTCATTCTTAAAGCAAAGAAGATTTCCACCGACCGACGATACCATATCGTAAAACCATACTTCCTTTGTGTTCATTTGCAGTGCGATTGTCAGGAGAAAGATACAGGCAAACGCCTATCGCCTGGTTCTCCGGTGATTCACGTTCTCACACCCCGCGTATCACATTGTAAGTCTGAGAGTTACTTTTCACATCGCATCTTTTGCATTGAACATTCAGAGATTTTCGTTTGACGTGCTAACATCCGGTTCCATCGCATGTCGTGTCGAAATTAATGCGTTATTTGTTACTATGGATAAATTTAATATTAAGGAGATTGAAAAAGGCGTCAAGGCGAACGTTGAAAGCAAAAAGGGGAAGAGTGTGCATGTTGAAAGTAAAAAAGGGAAGAGTGAATGCTGGAGTTGTTTCGTTTCATTAAGAAACAAGAATATGATTCACAGCAGCACCAAGTTTCACAAGCTTGTGATGAGTTGAAAGTTTCCAAAATGTGAATGCTGATTTCATGAGTGTTCTTTATCAACATTCACATTTTGGAAATTTCAACTCATCATACTCTTGTGAAAATTGGTGTTGCTGCAAAACTTATTCTGAAGCTTGATATGATATCAAGAAAACAGCAAAAACTGAAATTAAACATACAACAAGTTACTTAATTCAAAAAATTTGACTGTAGCACTATCAAAATTGAGGGCAACAGCCTTAACATCACTGCGAAGAGACTTTTTGACTTTCGAAGATCTGTTTGAAAATATGTGTAAAACAGTTAGGTTATGTAAACGATGACAGTTTTGGCACATTCTGTAAGTAAGCGTGAAAATTATACGTCCATGAAATACATTTGCATTTTTTCTATACAGTATAACCTACAATACTGACTTCTAAGATACTTTTTGAACGCCCTGTGTTTATATATACAGGGTGGCCAAAAAGTTGCTTTGCCAATTGAACGGGCTCCAGGGACGACTGTAATAGATCGATGGAATGTAGATTCAGAATATAGATGTTACGCAGCATGCGCTCGCAATGCTCCAACGAAAAATCGTTCAAGCTGTCACGGTTAAAGCTGCGGTTACTGACTTTCAGAATTTTTGAATGGAAACCCCTAATTTTTCAACGTCATTGTAACGAGCACCATGGAAAACGGTAAATGGCATTGAAATGGTATCATTCGACCGAAAAGTGTACGAGATATCGTCAAATGAAGGGCGCCATGAGAAGTACAAAACCAGCACGACATACGGCCCAGTTTATCCTAAGGATAGCATAGGAATGCCTGTTTAAATGTGAGAGGAAACAAACTAAAGAAAACGGCAAAGAAATAACACAAACCGTTTTGATGTTTTACTGACAATTACAAATGCTAAATGTGTCCTCCAGCGACAATGATACACTGCATACGGCTGACGACAAGCATTTCAGCTGCATGTAGCATATCCGATGACAGGTCCGAAATGGTGCGTTGTATGGTTTCTTTCAGTTCACTTAGTACAGGTTGGTCTCTGTACACTTTGGACTTCAAATTCCAGAACCAGAAATCAGTCCTAGTTAAATCAGGGTAACTTGCATGCCATGGGAAAGGAATGTTGCGAGATATGATTCGGTCAAGAAAATGCTGTTGCAACACGCCTTTCATGCTAATGGTTACATGTGGGAGAGCACCATCTTGCATCCAAATAACATTCTCCAATGCATTTCGTTGCTGCATATGTGGAATGGCATAAACAACTTTGTCAGCAATGCGGCATAGCGGACGCCTGTTACAGTGCATGTTCGTAATCCTCGAAATGTAACTTCCTCAAAAAATAAGGCCCCAAAATCGCTTGATCATTCCACACCGTACGGTCACTTTCTGTTCTTGTGAGAGAACGGGTATAAACTCACGTAGGTTGATGTCAGACCAGTGCACAGAATTCTTTGAGCTCACTCGCCCTGTTAACATAAATGCGCTTCATCTCTCCGAAAATTTGCAGTGACCAGCTGTTATAGGCATCGTGCCGTATTAGAAATTCATTTGCGAAGTCTAGAAGCAGTTCACTGTCCCCGTCTTGCAGCATGTGCACGCGGTGAAACCGATACTGGAACATGTGCAGGACTGATCGGAAAATCTTTATCACGGTACTGTTGGGTACGTCCAGTGTCCGCAATCTGCAAAGTATCCGGTAAAAAAATGGAACATTTAGTACATCGTCTACCTAAATGGATATCAATATTCAATTGTGTCTGTACTCATAAACACACCGATTAACACATCGACGAAAACACAGAAAACTCGTAGCAGAACACTGAAGTGTGTTTATGACTTCACGCTATTCCAAACGCAAACGAGTATGACCAGTGGTGGTTTGTTAAGCGCGCACACCCTAGGAATTTAAATGAGTGAGCTGGATCCACGAGGAAATAAAAACATGACCTGTAGGGCCATTTGGAGAGCTTTGAATTATAGTTGCTTTAACGACTTAGGGTATCCGCTGTTCAAATAACACTACTGCACCTGCAAATATTATTTACTACGTTTGGTTTACTGCACGAAGGAACGAACCTTCTCCTCTTCAGAAAAATGTTGCACAAGGGAATTAAGTTTGCTTACAAACTTCAGCTAGTCTTACTGGAAATACATAAAAAGAAAAAAAAACAAAAAAAAAAAAAAACAATATAACAGCAACTGGCTGCTCCGTGAAGCAAGCGGTGCTGATTTTGGGTAGCACAACTTGAGAGTTCCGCTCGTACAATTGAGACCACAGGGAAATAAAAAAGGCCGCCCCAGTGGCGCAGTGGTCTAAGCGATAGCCTCTGATCATTCCTCCGAACGGGGTCCGGGTTCGAATCCCGGTGAGGCATGGATGTTGTGTTTGTCTTACGACACTGGCTCTCTCCCTTCCCTGGAACCAGTGACCCTAAATTAGGGACGGGCGACTGCTTATAGCCCACTGAGTTGCTCACGGTGGTCGTTAAACCTCCAATCAAAAAAAAAAAAAAAAATTCCTCCGAAAGGGGTCCGGGTTCGAATCGCGGTGAGGCATGGATGTTTTTTTTTTTTTTGTTTTTTTACGGCACTGGCTCTCTCCCTTCCCTGGAACCAGTGATCCTAAATTAGGGAAGGGCAACTGCTTATAGCCCACTGAATTGCTCACGGTGGTCGTTAAACCTCAAATAAAAAAAAATAATAAGAAGAAAATGACCTGCAGCGCCGTCTGGGGAGATCTTGTATCACAGCTGCTTTAAAGTCGTCGGACGTGCGCACGCGAAACAGTACACCCCAGGGTTCTAGCGCGAATACGATATGCTTACTGAACGACCTTTTCTTATTAAGGAAAACATTATGTGGGGGAAATTAATTTTAACCACCACTAGAAGCCTTAGGACGAACTGCGGCGAGTTTTACCAGAAACAAATCGGAAAAAATAATATCGATTATACAGATTAAATTGCGAACCTGTGTGGGTGTGCGCCGCACACGTAGTACACCCCGAATATTCGCCCCTGAATTATATCATCATCATCATCATTGTCAACCATTATCAATCCACTGCTGGACGAAGGTCTCCCCAAGTTTCCTCCACAACGGTCTGTCTTGTGCCAGTCTCCTCCATGTCACCCCTGCATACTTTCGAATTTCATCCACCCATCTCCCATGTGGTCTTCTTCTGGGTCTTTTCCTATCCCTTGGAATCCAATCTAAAATTTCGGCTGTCCATCGATGATCTGTCCTTCTGGCAGTATGTCCAGCCCATTGCCATTTCAGGGATTTAACTCTGATCATGATGTCTTCCACTCTCGTCATTTTTCGGATCCACGAGTTCCTCTTCTTATCTCTCCTGGTTATACCAAGCATGCACCTCTCCATGCTTTTTTGAGTTGTCTGCAGCCTTTGTATGTCTCTTTTAGTTAAGGTCCACGTCTCTGCACCATACGTAAGCACTGGAAGGATGCATTGATCAAACACTTTTCTTTTAAGACATAATGGCATATTGCTCTTGAAAATTATGCTGTTTCTTCCAAAAGCTCTCCAGGCAAGTTTTGTACGCCGATTAATTTCTTCATCAATGTGACCCTCACTTGATATCTGCTGTCCAAGATAAACGTACGTGTCTGTTATCTCCAGCTTTTCTCCATCAATCGATAAATCTTCATTTCTTGTAAAAGCATTGAACATCACTTTTGTCTTCTGAAAGTTCATTTTTAATCCCACTTCTTTACTCTTGTCAGCAAGTTCCTGGATCATACTCTGCAGCTCTGATGGGCTAGTTGCAAAAATGACTACGTCATCAGCAAAACGAAGGTGGGTTAGATAATCTCCATTAATCTTTATCCCCTTGTTTTCCCAGCTCAGTGACTGAAAAACACCCTCCAATGTGGCATTAAAGAGCTTCGGAGATATGGTGTCACCTTGTCTCACTCCCTTTCCAATTTTTATGTGTGTTGTATTTTCAAACAGCCTAATCTTTGCACTTGCATTTTCATAGATGTTATTAATAATATTAATGTATGCATCTTCAATACCGCAGGTTTTCAGAGCCATTGTAATTGCTGATGGTTTCACCGAATCAAAGGCTTTTTCATAATCGATAAAAGCCATGCACAATGGAAGTTCATATTCCCTCGCTCTTTCAATTAGTTCTCTCAGCACATGGATATGATCTATTGTGCTGTAGCCACTCCTGAATCCAGCTTGTTCTCTCGGTTGAGCCATGTCCAGTGTTACCTTCAAGCGGTGTGAAAGAATTTTAGTGAAGATTTTATAAACTACTGATAGGAGGCTGATAGGTCTGTAGTTTCCGAGATCCTCAATGTCGCCTTTCTTATGTAGCAGGATCATTATAGCGTTGTTCCAATCCTCAGGAATCTTTCCTTCATTAAGGCATCGAGTGAAAATTTGGGCGAGTACTGTTTCGATTTCTCCACTTGCTTCTTGTATGATGTCTACAGTAATTCCATCTTCTTCTGGAGCTTTTCCCCGCTTCATGTTCTTGATTGCATGTGCAACCTCTGCTGGAAGGACTGGAGGAACTCTGGTACTGGTATCTTTCATGATGTCTGGAGTGCATGTATCATCCCTTTCATATAATTTGGAGTAGAAATCTTTCACTCTTGTCAAAATTTCACCTCTATTTCTTGTTACAGAACCATCTTCTTTTCTCAGTGCCATAATCTGTTTTCTTCCCTTACTGAGATGTCCCTTTGCTATCTTTAGGCTTTGGTTGTTTTCAATTGCTTTCCTCACTAGTTCACAGTTGAATTTTCTTACGTCTTCAGTGATACTTTTTCGTACTGTCTTGCATAGCTCTATATATTCCACTTTGGAAGTCACATCTTCTTTAGTTGTCCTCATCTCTCTTCTTTTTTGCATCAACATTTTCGTTTTTCCTGATAATTTATTTACATGCAACTTGTTCTTAGACCCAGCTAATTTTGTTGCTGTTTCCATAAGAGCTTTGGTTACTTTTCTGTTAACTTCAGAGATGTCCACTTCTTCCGATGTTAGGCCTTCTAAAGCAGAGAACCTGTTCTTCAGTTCCAACTTGAAGGTATTATGGTGTTTTTTAAGGTTGGTTATGTCAATAGATTTTGTTTGTCTTATGAGCTTGCCACGTTCAAGTTTAGTGTTGAGGTGCATCTTACATCTCACCAATCTATGGTCACTACCTGTGTTGAACTTGTTTAGCACACTGCAGTCTTCTATGACGAATTTTTTGTTACACATAATAAAATCAATTTCACTTGTCGTCCCATTTGGATGTCTCCATGTCCATTTCCTGTGTGGCTTTTTCTTGAAGAAGGAGTTCAAGATGAAAAACCCTTCTGCCTCTGCAAACTCAACGAGAGTATTTCCACGCTGGTTTCTGTTGCCGTGACTGAATTTACCTACTGAAGTTTCATTCTGTTGCCGTTGCCCTATTTTTGCATTGAAATCTCCCATAATTATTTTCAAGTGCTGCTTACCTTTATTATTTAGATGACAAATTTCCTCATAAAATTCTTCAATTTCTTCTTCAGGATGACTTGTGGTGGGTGCATATGTTTGAATAATCTGAGCCTGGTATCTTCTCGATAGTTGGATAACGAGTCGTGCAGCTCTGTCAGAGAAACTTTCAACTTCTACCACTTTATCCTTCAGTTTCTTGTTTATTATAAATCCAACACCACTAGTTCTGCCAGTATCTGTCCCACGATAGTAGAAGAGATGTCCACTTTTCAGTTCGATGAGATCTTCTCCTTTTCTCCTTACCTCACTTAGCCCCACGATGTCCCACTTGATCCTTTGTAGTTCCTCTTCCAATTCAAGAAGCCTTGAATCAGAAGATAGGGAGCGTCCATTGTACGTTGCCAAGGTCAACATCAGATGGCAGCCTAGTCCGGTCCTCCGGGAATTCTTAGCACCCTCTGCCTTCATGTCGCACTGGCCGCTGCCTTGGCCAGGTACATTCCAGCTGCCGGAGACTGAGGGCCAAGATTTAAGTTGTGGAGTCATTTTGGAGGGGTTTGGCCATAACTCACCACGCTGGCCAAGCGGGTTGGTGAGTGTGGGATAGAATTTCCTCTAATCCCGATGGTATAGTTATACCGCTATTGGCGGTCGTCAGAGCCCCTTTAGTGGGAACAGGATGCACCACGAGAAGGCGGGGTTGACATTTGTCAAGGAGAGGCTGTGATGTTACGCATCACCTGACCTTACATCCCCTGAATTATATATATATATATATATATATATATATACACTCGGTCGAGTACCATTATTGTGATCACCATCTAATATCTAGAGTAACTAGACGGCCTGGGGTGATTCAGTAAGGTTCTGGAAGGTGTTCACAGGTATGTGGTCCCATGCTGACTGCAGTGCATCTGACAGCGGCTGGAGGGTGCGTAGTGGAGGATCCATAGAGCAAACAACACGATCAAGGTGGTCTCACAGATGCTCAATTGGGTTTAAGTCAGAGGGAATAGGGGCCAGAGAAGCACTTTGTAGTATTCATCGTGCTCTTTCAATCACTCTCGGACATTTTTAGCTGTGTGACACGTCGCATTGTAGTGCTGGAAGATCCCATCCTCCCCAGGAAAGACAATCAGCGTGTATGGGTGTACGTGGTCTGCAAGGATGGATTCACAACAAATTCGGTTTATATTGCCTTCCACCGGTATGCGTGGACTCAGGGAATGCTACGAAATCATTCCCCAGACCAAAACGCTGCCCACACCAGCTTGTGTTCTTCCAGCAACGGTTGAAGAGTATTTGTTCTCCGATGTATCTCGCCTTATACGCTAACGTCCATCCATTCGATGAAGCAGAACACGTGACTCATCGGAGAAGGCAATACTTTGCCAATCAGCGGAGGTCCAATTCCGATACTGGCGTACAAACGTAAGCATTTTCTGCCGAAGCACCTTCGTTAGCACAGCTGCAGTGACCATCCGTCGCATCGGAGCCCCATACGCAGCAGGGTTCACTGAACAGTCGTTTTAGACACACTTCCTGTAGCCCCCTGGTTCATTCGACCACTGAGTTGCTCCACTGTAGTGTGTCTATCGGCCCTCACGCGCCTTCGCAGCTGACGTTCACCTCTCACATCAATGGCACGTGGTGCTCCGCAGTTTTCACGTCGCTTATTCGCAATGGTGTCATTTCTCCATTCACAAAACACTTTAACCACAGCAGTACACGAACAGTTTACAAACTGCGCTGCTTCAGAAATACTGCCACCCTTGGCCCGAAAACCGATAATCATCCCTTTTTACAAATCCCATAAATCGTTCCTTTTATCCATGACAGGAACGAGTGATATGTTTTCAGAATGCCTACAACACACCTTATATACCCTCCAAGGCAGCTCACGACATGTGCCTTCTTTCATTGGCTACGCGCTGTTGACGTCAAAAGTAGGAGGTGGTCAGAGTAATGTGACTCGACATGTGTATAAGATGTACAAATAAGTTTCAAAGCGTTTTTTGTGTGACGTATACCGCTAATTTAAATATCCGACATTCCCCCGCGTTGTTGTCATGTGACCTTAACTGGTCCGGAGTATAAAATGTGACACAGAAGTGTGCCCAACAGTCAGACGCACTTGCACATCGGTAGGTGAAAGATGGCAAACGATACTGCATTTATTCGACATTGCATTCGTTACGAATTTCAGCAACAAAAAAGTGCTGCAAAAGCATGTACGTCAATCTGTTCTGTTCTGGGAGAGAATATTGTTTCAAAAAGCACGTGTGAGTTTTGGTTTAGACGGTTTAAAGCAGGTGATTTTGATGTTAGCGATCGAGAACGTACCGACGCCCCGCAGAAGGTTGCACATGAGGAACTGCAAGCATTGCTGGATGAAGATTCGTCTCAAACGCAAAAAGAACTAGCTGAACAACTAGGGGTAACTCAACAAACCATTTCCAATCGTTCACGTGCAATGGGAAAGATTCAGAAGGAAGGAAAATGGGTGCCACATGACCTGAGCCTGAGGAACAAGGATGAGTGTGTCACGAAGTGTTTGAATCTGTTGAATAAACAACACAAAAAGTCTTTCCTGTGGAAAATCGTTACGGGTGATGAAAGGTGGATATAGTACGACAGTCCTAAACACAAAAAAACACTGGATAGATCCCGGTGAAGCAAAGACTTCGACACCGAAACGCAATATTCACTCCAAGAAAGTTCTGCTGTGCATCTGGTGGGATATGAAGGGTGTGCTGTATTATGAACTATTGGAACAGGGTCAAACTGTTACTGCTGATCGCTACAAGCAACAATTGCTGCGATTGAACCAGGAAATTTGTCGGAAACGTCCATTCACAGGCAAAGGATTGCGTCCCGTGAAATTACTGCGTGACAGCGCTTGGCCGCATGTCGCAAAACTGGTCAAGGAAACGTTATTGACACTTGGCTGTGAAGTTTTGAAGCACCCTACGTATAGTCTCTTCAGACTATCATTTGTTCCGATCGATGCAACATGGTTTGTCTGCTGTACGGTTTTGGACATATGGCGAAGTGCAAAAATGGGTTGACGACTTCATCGCGTCACATGACGAAGTATTCTTCATGGCTGGAATCCGTCAGCTGCCCGACCGATGGCGGAAGGTGATAAAACATGATGGAGCATATTTTGATTCGTAGAGGTATTGTTGTTTTCCCTCAGATGACATGTTTCTTTATCTTAAAACGCTTTGAAACTTATGTGTGCACCAAATATACACTGAGTGGCCACTTTATTATGACCACCTGACAGTTGTATGCAAATGAGCCACCAGAGGGCGAGGTTAGAATAAAAAGGGAAAGCTTACTGCTTGCGACAGTAGTAGAAGTGATTTTTGGGTGACGAGATGGGTAAAAAATGCGATTTGACGGACTTTCAACATAGGATGATTGTAGGAGCTCGGAGCCACGGAGCGAGTATCGCCGCAACCGCCGCATTCGTGAAATGTTCCAGAGCAGCTGTTGTTAAAGTGTTTAAAAACTGGACTGTCAGCCAACAAACTGGGTCTCTACGTGCAACGTGTGGTCTTCATTGACTAGTGACTGCTCGGGCGGAACGGAGAGTGTCCAAACTGGTAACAGACAACAGAACGGCAACAGTGCAGCAAATTACAGACCATCTTAATCAAGGATCCCCTCACATAATCTCTGCACGCACTGTTCGCCGTACACTGCATCGGATGGGGTATGGCAGCGGAAGGCCTGTTCGAACACCTTTGCTGTCTGCAGTTAACAAGAGAAAACGTCTCCAGTTCGCACAGGAGCACAAGGATTGGACATTCGATAATTAGAAACAAATTATGAGGTCCGATGAATCACGTTTTCAGTTGCACCATGCTGATGGCCGAGTGAGAATTTGGCGGAAACAGCACAAAAGCATGGACCACAAATGCATTGCTACAACCCTTCAAGCTAGTGGAGGCAACGTTATGGTTTGGAGAATGTTTTCCTGGCATGCTTTGGGCCCTTTAATTCGTGTTGATCAACGTCTGACTAGCACATCATATCTAAACATCGGTGCGGACCAAGTGCATCCTATCATGTTGATGGTTTATCCCAATGGCGATGGCTACTTTCAACAAGATAATGCGTCCTGCCATAGTGCTCGTATTGTACACGATTTGTTTCATGAACATGCCGGTGAGTTTACTTTGCTTAGGTGTCCCCCACAATCTCCAGATCTCAACCGCATTGAGAATTTGTGGGATGAAGTTGAACGAGCCATCAGACAGCTGGATCCACAACCCTGTAATCTCACACTCCTGGAAAGTGCTATTCATCAAGCATGGTCTTAGATTACCACAAACCACCTATCAACATCTCGTGGAGTCCATGCCACGAAGAATCGACGCAGTATTAAAGGCAAAAGGTGGCCCAACGAAGTACTGTGGGGGGTGGTCATAATAAAGTGGCCACTCAGTGTATATATATATATATATATATATATATTTATACCATCAACCATTATCAGTCCACTGCTGGATGAACGTCTCCCCAAGTTTTTTCCACAACGGTCTACCTTGCGCCAGTCTCCTCCATGTCACTCTAGCATGATTTCGAATTTCATCCACCCATCTCCCATGTGGTTCTCTTCTGGGTCTTTTCCTGTCCCTTGGAATCCAGTTTTGAATTGCAGTTGTCCTTCGGTGGTCCGTTCTGGCAACATATCCAGCTTACTGTCATTTCAGGGATTTTACTCTGATGATGATGTTCTCCACTTTTGTCATATTTCTTCTTAGTTCATCTTCTTATCTCTTCTGAGTACACCCATCATCCATGTATCTCTCCATGCTTCTTTCAGTTATATGCCGTCTTTGCATTTCTTCTGAGTTCATCTTCTTATCTCTCCTGAGTACACCCATCATGTATGTATCTCTCCATGCTTCTTTCAGTTGTATGCAGTCTTTGCATTTCTTCTGAGTTCATCTTCTTATCTCTCCTGAGTACACCCATCACGTATGTATCTCTCCATGCTTCTTTCAGTTGTATGCAGTCTTTGCATTTCTTCTGAGTTCATCTTCTTATCTCTCCTGAGTACACCCATCATGTATGTATCTGTCCATGCTTCTTTCAGTTGCATGAAGTATTTGCCTGTTTCTAACCAGTGGTGCAGTTTTGGAAAAAGAAGTGAAGTGGCCTGGCGCTCCTAAGACCAGCGCCAGAACTCCAGCTGGTGGTGGCAGTCCCCAACCACGAGAATGAGGGGAACAGATTCAGTAAGGCAGGTCAAATGACAATTTAAATTATGTACAAAAAAATGTGGATAAAACTGGAAAACTTTTAACTAAATTTTAAACTATACAAATCCATGACGATTAAACATTGGAAACAGCCAGTAGTAAAGTGCAGTTTTCTTAGGGATTATTGACCCTCCCAATTGTGAGAATGTGTAAGCAATGCAGAAATGACCAAACCCTGGAGAACATCAGAAGATCACAATTACTCCCCCCCCTCCCTTCCACCACCAATGGGCAAGGGATTAACCAAATAAGTAGGAAGTCGTCGAAAGTAGACTGTTAAGTGTCTGGTTTCTCACCCCTTGAAGGTCGCGGTCATGGTTTCACGCTCTTGGTCACAAACGTTGATTTCAGGACACCGTACCTTCTTTTGGGTGCTGCATTCCAGGGAATAAAGGGAGAAAGATTAGCACCTTACCTCTTTTTGCCTGAAGGCTGTACCCAACCTTCAATCTCAAAAACCCTTCTTCTCCCTTCTCCCATCTTTTTTTTTTTTTTTTTTTTTTTTTTGAAAAGGCTAAGGTTATTGGAGAAGAACTGATCTCCTGATATGTGTGTTCCGTCTCATTAATAAATTCTGATGTCTGTATCACCTCTATTGAACACAATGTTGTAGGAGCTAGATGAAATTGAATATTTATGCCTTCGTATATTTCTTAGACCCAAAATCATTTGGAAATAATTTTTCCTGAGAAATTTCTGTCGTGCAGTAAGAGCAGAAAATGTCATATAAGCACAAACCAGGAAGCCAAAAACGTAAAGAGCAGAAGGTTAAGCGGAGCAATGAAGCGAACGAACGGCAGAGGATAACTCAGTTTTTTTGTAACGGATTCTACTGAAAGAGAACAATGGGATTTCTCAGTGTCCTCGTCTCATCCAGAAGAAAAGTCAGTGTCAACACAATGACAGAGGAACAAGATAGTTTTACTGCTACTTTAAATCAACAGGGGGAACGCAATGAAAGTCGAACTCTTTTAACAGAGGAGAGCAAACTGATAATTCAAAAAATGATGAAAACTTTACTAGTTCAAGTCAAAACGTTTCAGAAAATTCATTGGATGCTAATTATTTAAAAGATCCTGGGCTCTGGCCTACACATATCACCAATTCTGTGCGCCAAAATATAATAACTTTTGCTACACCAAGCCATGAAAAATTTTTTATGGATTGTAAGTCCTTTCCAAAAGATATTGACGGGCACTGTTTTCCTGAGTTCTTCCTATTTTCAAATTTTTCTAACAACAGGGAAAAATTTCCTGGTGATTGGCTAATTTGGAGTGCTAGCAATAATGCTTTGAACTGTTTTCCGTGTTTGTTGTTCGCTAACTCGCATGGTAATCGCAGAGTACACAGCGCTTTTGCAAGAAGTGAAGGCATTAAGAAATGGCAAAAACTCTACGCAAAACTTCCTGAACATGAAAAAAGTATTGATCCCAAAACATGTTATTGTAAATGGAAAGCTCTAGAAACCAATTGGCGCAGGTATTCAAAGGCAAATCTTGACTGAAATCGAAAAGTGGGAAGCAATTCTTTACAGACTGTTTGATGTCACATTACACCTAGCATCAAGAGGACATTCCTTCCAAGAAGACAACAGCAAAGTAGGTGATACTCATAAATGGTAACTTTTTGGGCACACTTGAGTTGCTGGGTCGCTATGATCATGTGACACGTGAGCATTTGGCAAAAGTGGAAACTGAAAGGAAATCGATCATTGCAAGGCCAGGCACATTATTTATCGTGGAAAAATCAAAATGAGCTCATTGCATTATGTGATGAAAAGGTGAAAAACGTTATTGTTGGCAAAAGAGAAAAAGCCATATATTATTCCATTATAGCAGATTCAACTCCTGATATATCCCACAGTGAGCAGCATGTTTTGATACTGAGATATGTTACACAAGACCAAGAATCTAGCAAATTTGAAATTCGTGAAAGATTTCTTGAGTTCATCGAATTTCATAAGAAAACTAGAGAAGAAATCACTGAGATATTAATTTCGCGATTAAAATACTATAATATTCCATTAAATCATTGTAGAGGTCAAGGTTTTTACAATAGGTCTAACATGTCTGGAAGTATTAAAAAAAAAAAAAGCGAAGGTGGAGTCATAAACGCGCTGAGTAATTAAACACTGTTCTCCACTGGGTAAGGGACCATGAAATGCTAAGCTGCTGTTAAAATACTTCCTGGTACGTCATATATTTCTTCCGCTGGATGGATTGGGAAACGAATTTCCCTGAAGAAATATTTTAAATAACATGGTAGAGATGTAAATCTTTATTCTTTTAACATTTTTCACTGTACACCATGTTCTCTTCATTCAGAAAACTTGAAAATTTTCATCGTCCTGGCGCGGGGATCGAACCCGCACCTCCCGATTTCCGGTCGAGCATGTTAGTCATTACACTACCCAGGACAAGGAAATTCCAACCAACTGAACATAAATACCTGAGAATCTTCAGATTTGCACTGGTCAAAGCTATTGTGCTCCATCATAGCGCCCACCTCAAGACCTTTTCTTACATCCAGTGTCGGATGTAGGTCAGAAATTGCAGTGTTGGAAATACGTCATATATTTCTTCTGTTGGATGGATTGGGAAATATTTCTTCTGTTGGATGGACTGACTAGTGCAAATCTGAAGGTTCTCAGATAGCTATGTTCAGTTGCTTGGGATTTCCTCGTCCTGGGTAGTGTAATGCCTAGCATACTCGACCGGAAATCGGGAGGTGCGGGTTCGAACCCGCGCTAGGACGAGATGAAAATTTTCAAGTTTTCTGAATGAAGGGAACATGGTGTAGAGAGAAAAATATTAAAACATTTATAACTTCCTGGTAGTTAACTATTTTAACAGAAGTGTCGTGAGGAGGTTTCTGCTAAATGTATCCCTCTTGGCTTTGGGAAACAGTATTGGAGGAAAATCTTTGTGATAGGTATGTTTTTCCAGCGAGAGTAGTCCATTGTAAGTCCATCTTTTTTCTTTGCTAAGTTTTGTTAACAAGTACAGTTATTCAGAAGGCATGCGAAAGGAATCAATAGAAACTGTAAGTGATTTACATCCCCAAAACTAACGTTACATTGCAGCCAATAAACTAGGACGAGAATCAAAGCTAAACAGTATTATTTATGTAGAATTGCCATGGGCATTTTTTCATATTTTCCAGATTTGTGAATTCCTTCCGAGGGCATTTTTATGTGGATGTTTTTTCTGTACATATTTTTTAATGATTCTTAAAAAAATTAGCAAGAAGCAGGTAAACAGCTATTCGTTCTTAATTTTTATCAATATTCTCTTTAAATTTTATAGCTTGTGAAGCGAGCAACTGATATTTTTCTTGTGGAAAAATCAAACTAAATGGAGATTTCTTTGTGCGTGAGAGAGAAAAGGGCAAGCATGGTTGGTGCTTGTTGCAGAACTGATTTCTTTTTCTCTAGAAATAGATGTTTTTATTACTTTTAAACTTTTTCTTTGCTTTTTCTGCTACGAAAGATTTTCCTAAACTGATCTTCTACCGATTATGATTAATTTTATATTTATTTGTTTTGTAGCACCTTCAAACCGTGTGCTGGTTCTCAGACTTGGAGCTTAAGAGGGCACAGCTAACACTACGTATTCTTATCGATTAAATTACGTTTAATGTATATTAATTAGGGGCTAAGCCTATGAATTTATAAAACTTCGTATCTGGAGCAGAAATTTTAGGTGGAAAGTATGTGTAACACTTAAAAACCATAACTGTGCAAAAAAGTATACAGTATTGCTTAATGGTTTTATTTATCATTCATGCTGTTTATAAAACACAGTAAAGCGGATACCACCCTAATAAACTTTTTCATTTGCTTTGATTGCACAAATTAATTTTGTTTTCATAGAAAGGGACTATTGGCATTCAAATGGGAGGGGGGGCACTGACTTGCTTCCTTTTCCTGAGGCCTGTAAATTGATGCTTGGGCACTGGATGGTGGTAATGAAAGGAGGGGGGGAGGCGCCAAGGAACCTTTGAAATCGAATATCATCATCATCATCATTGTCAACCATTATCAATCCACTGCAGGACGAAGGTCTCTCCAAGCCTCTACCACAACGGTCTGTCTTGTGCCAATCTCCTCCATGTTACTCCCGCATGCTTTCGAATTTCATCTACCCATCTTCCATGTGATCTTCTTCTGAGTCTTTTCTTGTCCCTTGGAATCCAATCTAAAATTTCGATTATCCATCGATGGTCTGTCCTTCTAGCAGTATGTCCAGCCCATTGCCATTTCAGGGATTTCACTCTGATCATAATTTCTTCCACTCTTGTCATTATTCTGATCCACGAGTTCCTCTTCTTATCTCTCCTGGCTACACTAAGCATGCACCTCTCCATGCTTCTTTGAGGTGTCACAGTAAAGCGAATACCCCCTTTGTATGTCTCATTTAGTTAAGGTCCACGTCACTGCACCATACGTTAAGCACTGGAAGGATGCATTGATCAAACACTTTTCTTTTAAGACATAATGGCATATTGCTCTTGAAAATTATGCTGTTTCTTCCAAAAGCTCTCCAGGCAAGTTTTATACGCCGATTAATTTCTTCATCAATGTGACCTTCACTTGATATCTGCTGTCCAAGATAAACGTATGCATCTGTTATCTCCAGCTTTTCTCCATCAAACGATAAATCTTCATTTCTTGTAAAAGAATTGTACATCACTTTTGTCTTCTGAAAGTTCATTTTTAATCCCACTTCTTTACTCTTGCCAGCAAGTTCCTGGATCATACTCTTCAGCTCTGATGTAGTAATTGAAAAAATGACTACGTCATCAGCAAAACGAAGGTGAGTTAGATAATATCCATTAATCTTGATCCCTTTGTTTTCCCAGTTCAGTGATTGAAAGAAATTTTCCAATGGGGCATTAAAGAGTTTGGGAGATATGGTGTCACCTTGTCTAACTCCCTTTCCAGTCTTTATTGGTGCTGCATTCTTAAATAGCCGAATCTTTGCACTTGCATTTTCATAGATATTATGAATAATATTAATGTATGCATCTTCAATACCGCAGGATTTCAAAGCCATTGTAACTGCTGATGGTTTCACCGAATCAAAGGCCTTTTTATAGTCAATAAAAGCCATGCATAATGGTAGTTCATATTGCCTCGCTATTTCAATTAGTTCACTCAGTACATGGATATGATTTATAGTTCTCTAACCACTCCTGAATCGAGCTTGTTCTCTCAGTTGAGTCATGTCCATTGTCACCTTCAAAGGGTGTGAAAGAACTTTAGTGAAGATTTTATAAACAACTGATAGGAGGCTGATAGGTCTGTAGTTCCTGAGGTCCTCACTGTCACCTTTTTTTTTGTAGCAGGATCATTGTAGCATTGTTCCAATCCTCAGGAATCTTCCTTTCATTAAGGCATCGAGTGAAAATTTGGGTTAATTCTGTTTGTTTGTCTTGTGTCTGGCGCTCTTTGGCCAACCATGGCCCTTGCGCCAATAAAATCTACTAACCAACCAACCAAAATTTGGGCGAGTACTGTTTCGATTTCTCCACTTGCTTCTTGTATGATGTCTACAGTAATTCCATCTTCTCCTGGAGCTTTTCCCCGTTTCATGTTCTTGATTGCATGTGTAACTTCTGCTGGGAGGATTGGAAGAACTCTGGTACCTTTTGTAATGTCTGGAGTACATGTATTATCCCTTTCGTATAATTTTGAGTAGAAATCTTTCACTCTTGTCAAAATTTCACCCCTATTTCTTGTCACAGAACCATCTTTTCTCAGAGCCATAATCTGTTTTCTCCCCTTACCAAGATGTCACTTTGCTCTCTTTAGGCTTTGGTTGTTTTCAATTGCTTTTCTCACTAGTTCACAGTTGAATTCCCTCCTTCGAATATAAATAAATAAATATATATATATATATATATATATATATATATATATATATATTGGGGATGTAAGGTCAGGTGATGCGTAACATCACAGCCTCTCTTGACAAATGTCAACCCCGCCTTCTCGTGGTGCATCCTGTTCCTACTAAAGGGGCTCTGACGACCGCAAATAGCGGTATAACTATACCATCGGGATTAGAGGAAATTCTATCCCACACTCACCAACCCGCTTGGCCAGCGTGGTGAGTTATGGCCAAACCCCTCCAAAATGACTCCACAACTTAAATCTTGGCCCTCAGTCTCCGGCAGCTGGAATGTACCTGGGTCAAGGCAGCGGCCAGTGCGACATGAAGGCAGAGGGTGCTAAGAATCCCTCGAGGACCGGACTAGGCTGCCATCTGATGCTGACCTTGGCAACGTACAATGGACGCTCCCTATCTTCTGATTCAAGGCTTCTTGAATTGGAAGAGGAACTACAAAGGATCAAGTGGGACATCGTGGGGCTAAGTGAGGTAAGGAGAAAAGGAGAAGATCTCATCGAACTGAAAAGTGGACATCTCTTCTACTATCGTGGGACAGATACTGGCAGAACTAGTGGTGTTGGATTTATAATAAACAAGAAACTGAAGGATAAAGTTGTAGAAGTTGAAAGTTCCTCTGACAGAGCTGCACGGCTTGTTATCCAACTCTCGAAAAGATACCAAGCTCAGATTATTCAAACTTATGCACCCACCACAAGTCATCCTGAAGAAGAAATTGAAGAATTTTATGAGGAAATTTGTCATCTAAATAATAAAGGTAAGCAGCACTTGAAAATAATTATGGGAGATTTCAATGCAAAAATAGGGCAACGGCAACAGAATGAAACTTCAGTAGGTAAATTCGGTCACGGCAACAGAAACCAGCGTGGAAATACTCTCGTTGAGTTTGCAGAGGCAGAAGGGTTTTTCATCATGAACTCCTTCTTCAAGAAAAAGCCACACAGGAAATGGACATGGAGACATCCAAATGATGACGACAAGTGAAATTGATTTTATTATGTGTAACAAAAAATTCGTCATAGAAGACTGCAGTGTGCTAAACAAGTTCAACACTGGTAGTGACCATAGATTGGTGAGATGTAAGATGCACCTCAACACTAAACTTGAACGTGGCAAGCTCATAAGACAAACAAAATCTATTGACATAACCAACCTTAAAAAACACCATAATACCTTCAAGTTGGAACTGAAGAACAGGTTCTCTGCTTTAGAAGGCCTAACATCGGAAGAAGTGGACATCTCTGAAGTTAACAGAAAAGTAACCAAAGCTCTTATGGAAACAGCAACAAAATTAGCTGGGTCTAAGAACAAGTTGCATGTAAATAAATTATCAGGAAAAACGAAAATGTTGATGCAAAAAAGAAGAGAGATGAGGACAACTAAAGAAGATGTGACTTCCAAAGTGGAATATATAGAGCTATGCAAGACAGTACGAAAAAGTATCACTGAAGACGTAAGAAAATTCAACTGTGAACTAGTGAGGAAAGCAATTGAAAACAACCAAAGCCTAAAGATAGCAAAGGGACATCTCAGTAAGGGAAGAAAACAGATTATGGCACTGAGAAAAGAAGATGGTTCTGTAACAAGAAATAGAGGCGAAATTTTGACAAGAGTGAAAGATTTCTACTCCAAATTATATGAAAGGGATGATACATGCACTCCAGACATCATGAAAGATACCAGTACTAGAGTTCCTCCAGTCCTTCCAGCAGAAGTTGCACATGCAATCAAGAACATGAAGCGGGGAAAAGCTCCAGGAGAAGATGGAATTACTGTAGACATCATACAAGAAGCAAGTGGAGAAATCGAAACAGTACTCGCCCAAATTTTCACTCGATGCCTTAATGAAGGAAAGATTCCTGAGGATTGGAACACCGCTACAATGATCCTGCTACATAAGAAAGGTGACATTGAGGATCTCGGAAACTACAGACCTATCAGCCTCCTATCAGTAGTTTATAAAATCTTCACTAAAGTTCTTTCACACCGCTTGAAGGTAACACTGGACATGGCTCAACCGAGAGAACAAGCTGGATTCAGGAGTGGCTACAGCACAATAGATCATATCCATGTGCTGAGAGAACTAATTGGAAGAGCGAGGGAATATGAACTTCCATTGTGCATGGCTTTTATCGATTATGAAAAAGCCTTTGATTCGGTGAAACCATCAGCAGTTACAATGGCTCTGAAAACCTGCGGTATTGAAGATGCATACATTAATATTATTAATAACATCTATGAAAATGCAAGTGCAAAGATTAGGCTGTTTGAAAATACAACACACATAAAAATTGGAAAGGGAGTGAGACAAGGTGACACCATATCTCCGAAGCTCTTTAATGCCACATTGGAGGGTGTTTTTCAGTCACTGAGCTGGGAAAACAAGGGGATAAAGATTAATGGAGATTATCTAACCCACCTTCGTTTTGCTGATGACGTAGTCATTTTTGCAACTAGCCCATCAGAGCTGCAGAGTATGATCCAGGAACTTGCTGACAAGAGTAAAGAAGTGGGATTAAAAATGAACTTTCAGAAGACAAAAGTGATGTTCAATGCTTTTACAAGAAATGAAGATTTATCGATTGATGGAGAAAAGCTGGAGATAACAGACACGTACGTTTATCTTGACAGCAGATATCAAGTGAGGGTCACATTGATGAAGAAATTAATCGGCGTACAAAACTTGCCTGGAGAGCTTTTGGAAGAAACAGCATAATTTTCAAGAGCAATATGCCATTATGTCTTAAAAGAAAAGTGTTTGATCAATGCATCCTTCCAGTGCTTACGTATGGTGCAGAGACGTGGACCTTAACTAAAAGAGACATACAAAGGCTTCAGACAACTCAAAGAAGCATGGAGAGGTGCATACTTGGTGTAACCAGGAGAGATAAGAAGAGGAACTCGTGGATCCGAAAAATGACAAGAGTGGAAGACATCATGATCAGAGTTAAATCCCTGAAATGGCAATGGGCTGGACATACTGCCAGAAGGACAGATCATCGATGGACAGCCGAAATTTTAGATTGGATTCCAAGGGACAGGAAAAGACCCAGAAGAAGGCCACATGGGAGATGGGTGGATGAAATTCGAAAGTATGCAGGGGTGACATGGAGGAGACTGGCACAAGACAGACCGTTGTGGAGGAAACTTGGGGAGACCTTCGTCCAGCAGTGGATTGATAATGGTTGACAATGATGATGATGATGATATATATATTGGTGCAGTCCTAAAGAAAAATGCACCGTGGCAGTCTCTTACTATGCTATGCATCCGGTCTGGCCCTGTCTACCATTGCCAAATTACCGGGAAGGGTGAGTTAGTTGGAGCAGTGAGTCAACCGCAAATCGAAAATTTTAAAAACTTTGCAATATTCTCTGCTGCTTGAAACATAAAAAGCGATTTTGATGAAGGGTGTCTCGTCGAGGGGGTCAGGTACCTCGGCTCCCAAATTCTCTGACTGAAATTAAGCAAAATGCTCTCTCGAAAGTCACGCAATTTACCTAAATAAAAAATTATGAGCTATTTTTTACCGTACTCCATAAAGCTCGGAGAGCGACAGCTGTAATTTTCGGCGGTTAGACGAAATATAACTGATCATAATTAAATTTCTGTCGAAATATAAACAACTATATTTTTTGCAGTTTGCCAGTTTCAAATGTACAATTTTTACAATATTGAACTGAACCCAATATATTTTTTAACGTTTTCCAACCGTAGTTTGAAGAAACGTATATGCTCCAGCTTTGTCCTGCTGCCAGTTCGTTTGTCTGTCAGTCTACAATATAACGCACGCAAACACTTTACGATTTCGATGAAAGTTTAGAATGCTGTTTGGAACAATCTGGGCATGAACCCTATTGAAAAATGGTCGAAATGGGGTCAAAGGTCAGGACACAAGTGCGGGATTTGGTTCCCGACCTTCTGCGTGATTACTTGCGGAAAAATGCATCGATTGCGTCCAAATTTTAGTATGTTCCGAGCCACATTAGGGAGATTTTGATGGGTGACGATTGAATAAATGAATATAAAGAAAATCCGATTCAGTTAAGTAAAAAATAGACTGGCGCCGCGAGGCCTCGACTATACCCCAGTTTCTAACCCTCGTCAATCCACAACGCCATGCAATGCGGTAGTGATGAGGCCACGTGTCGTTCCTTCGAGTTCCACACTACAACTGACCAGTGTTACCAGATGGTAAAAATGAAAATTCCCCAAGCTATAGCCAGATTTTCCACAAAATTGGCGTTTCCAAAAGAAAATCCCCCAGAATTTTCTCTTTTAAGTTTATGACAAATTGGTCAGTGGCGTGCGGTGGTATTTCATCATAGGCAAGCAATGTGATTTTAATAATAATATAATATCATATGTATGCTCAGTTTGCTACTGTTCTTTTTATCTATGTGTAGGTGTGAGGGAACGGGGGGCCCGGATATCCTGTTCAACCGGTTGTAAAAGCATTTAAAATTATTTTAATGTGTGTGACAAAGAAATTAATACTAAACTTTCCTAGGAAAAAAAAATATTTACCCACCCATTGCCCACCCTGTTTTTGAAGTCTAAGGCCGTCCCTGGTTTATCCCCTACCACTGAATATAGTTAGGAGTACCTACCTGATCAAAGTTTCCTGGCTTAAAAGATTTCTAAGTGGAAAATGGCGATTAAAAAAATCAGAGATCGCGAACAACAAAACAAGCTTTGAGTGCGAATTACTTACTCTTGAACCAGGTACCTTTTAATCAACAATTTTCAATGTTGCTACGAAAACTGAACATATCAACAAAAATGAAAAAAAAAATTTAGAATTATCGTCAACAAAAACTATTTATTTAGAAGACGAAATGAAAATTGAAGGTGTCCCATGGTTCTGGTGAAAGTATACAGTGACAACGAAGTAGATTAGGGCTAATCTTAACTATTAGTAAACATTTCAAAAAATAAATTTATCTCTCTAAGAGCGCGATTACTGAAAAATATAATTCACCTTTTTTAGAGAAAATTACACAATTCTTTTATATGTTATATTTTGCTAAATATCTTGTGAGATCAAATCATTCAATCGCATAATCACTACAAGTAGTTCCCATTTTTATTACATTTCCTTTGTAGTATACAAAAACGCTTTGTGCAATAGATAGCTGGCAAAATGCATACACGTATAAAAACATCATATTCTTCACAGGGGGGGGGGGGATGTAGCAAAAGTTCTTATGTTTGTTTTGCCAAAACTTTTTATTTTCAAGTTTTATAATTTTCTTGTATATGAGTTCCAATCTTTTTCCTTTTAGGGCAAATGAGTTAATAACGTGATCATAGAAATAACATTCCTTTTTAAGTTTAGCGAGAAGATGCTTTTTGATAGATAACAAGGATAACTTTGACAGTCTGTCCCGTCCTTGTGCGTTTCTGAGATTCGTTTTTATGCGCTTTAGGGATGAAAAAATATTTTCGGCTGAAGAGCTTGTTGCTGGAATGGTAATTACGAGCTTGGTAAATTTTTAGGCTAGTTCCGGCATCGCTTCGTCTATCTCGTTTGATTTCAAGAACATCAAACTTTCAGTGACGTATTTACCACAGATGTCATCTGTTGAATACAACACTTTTAGTTCGGATCGCAGATGAGCAAAATCAAAGTACTTGGTGTAATTTTTCTTTAAATTTTCAAAGAAACTCTCTGGAAAACCATTTCTAAATTCCACTCGTTCGTCAGGATTTAGCAATTCTAGAAATTTCATGTTCTGCAAGTCTAAAATACTTGAAGTCATGTGGCTCATTATATTGTCCAATATTTTGCAATAGAGCCGTCGGTAATTTGTTTTGGGAACTATGTAAGCATCTGCGCGCTTACGCTTTGTAAGAGCTTCGTTTGTTTCGCTTTCTTCTAGTTTTGACCACAACATCTCGAACTCATTTCTTTTCTCTGACACTGCCTTCTAAACTCAGTGACTTTCTCCAGTTTCTTTTTCTGCAGTATTTCAAATAACGTATGACTCAAAGGAAAGATATCAGAGAAGAGACACAGCAGGAAGCGGAAATCGAATTAACCCAAACACTTTGAAAACCCATTGGCTGTAACAATAGTATCAGAATACCAATGTTCAGGATTTTCAAG
This sequence comes from Macrothele yani, assembly GCA_039090855.1. Taxonomy (NCBI): domain Eukaryota; kingdom Metazoa; phylum Arthropoda; class Arachnida; order Araneae; family Macrothelidae; genus Macrothele; species Macrothele yani. The sequence continues at coordinate 71,590,314 of CM077001.1, read as the reverse complement.
AATATTTGTGAACAATGCTCTTGTACTTTCTGGATGCTCATACACAGTTCCTACCAAGCGACTTTGAAAATTTCATCGAGTAGGAGTTGCATTGGGTAATCTTCTTTTCACTTCCGCATCCAATGCATGAAATCTTCTCGTCGACTTTGAAAAGATAGAAACCCGTCCACTCAGTGTTGCGAAGAAAATTATGGATTCTTTTATACTGTTAAGTGCTTGTAATAAGACCAGATTTAATCTGTGAGCATAGCAATGCACAAAAATAGCTTCCTGGTGTTTTTCTTTTACACGAGCTTGAAGTCCCGAATGTTCTCCAGCCATCACGGTAGCTCCATCGTATGTCTCAGCTATTAATTTTTTGGAGCACTTAAAACTTTCTAAAATGCTTTGGACGTGCTCTGCCAAAGAATTGGCTGAACGATCAGCACTCACATCAATAAAACCAATTAATGTCTCTTCGGGAGTCCCGTCATTAGACACATAGCGAAACGCTGTAGACAGCTGAGACCTGCAACTCACATCAGTTGTTTCATCCAAATTAAAACGAAAGGAGCTTCTTCAATTTCTTTTTTTATTTCTGCGATCATTACTTCTTCTATTGATTCAATCAAATCATTTTGTGTACGATTTGACATCCCTGAAAAGACGGACGAAGTGTCTAAATGATTTTTAAGCTTTTCGTCATAGCAACTAATGAAATTTGTAAATTCAGCATAATTCCCAGGATTAACAGACTCCGTGGATTCATCATGCCCCCTAAAGGCCACTTTCTGTTTGCCAAGGAAACTCGTAACGTCAATTAAGCGCCTTAAAATATCTCTAATTTTTTAACGAGTTCTTTATGTCGAGAAACGTCCGTTTTTATTTGCTCGTCTATTTAAAACTCAAAATCCTTGTTTTGCCAAAACTTTTTAATTTTATCACTGACGAAATGTGTATCTCTGAACACTCGTGCCATTTGGATGAATTGTGAAAGTTAGTGAAGTCGCTAAAACCACCATATATCCATAAACTTCTTCTGTCTACTGAAAATAATGTGTACGGCCAACATTATAATTTTTGGTTACTTTTGCAAGCTGTTAACCACTTTGTTTTTTCGTATTCTTCCCGATGGAAGTGGCGAAAACATTTTTTTGCCTCCGTTTGGAGAGTTTCTAAAGAAGGTTTTGGTCTCTCAGCATTTATACAGTATTATCCATTTTCTCTTGAAAACTCCTTTGGCTGAAAGGCTTATCTCTTAAAAAATAAAGTAGAAAACACAATCTAAAACACACATTTATATTTGTTGTCATCGTGTTTGTCCATAGATGACAGCGCAGACGCGAACATGAAAGCAATATGAAATTGCTTCTCTCAGAGAAGAGAAATGCTTACATCTTCAAAATTAAGTCAAACAGCGTTGAAAGGTGTTCTCTTACAATAATTGTAATTACACCTTACACGGAAACATACAGAAAATCATTGCACATTGTACAGTGGCTGAAGAACATATATTTTACTGCTTGGTTCGATAGCGAAAGAACTACAAATAATCACTTCAGATCAGACTTAACTTCGACTCACGGAACGAATGGGCAAACCCTAAGCAACTGCTGTGTTGCTTGCATAGCCCTCGTGCAGGCAGAGGTGAGCTTAGTCACGTGGTCGGTCGGAGCGGCGACTGTGAAGCTTGAAACGAATGGAGGAATCCGAAGCAACTTCTGGATTGCTTGCTTGCACAGCCCTCATAGCAGAAGCGGTGAGCTTATTCATGTGGCCGTTCGGCGCGCAGAAAGCGTGATCTTTACACGACGATGGCACTAAATTTTAATAAAGCTACGGCGTAAATTATTTAATAGTTATTCTAGAGGTGCATTTTCGGAAGCACGCCTTGGGTCTAAATTTTAATAGCCATTCTAAGTAAAAAGTAATTAACCCAATTTTTGTAAAGCTTTCAAATATTCATTTCTAGTAGGCAAGCATTGCTTACATTGCTTCTATGGACTGCACCCCCTGAAATTGGTTTATGACTATAAAGTACAGCAACTTATTGTCTGTTCGTGGGATTTCATAGTAACTGTTTGGAAAAACACACACACACACACACACACACACACACACACACACACACACACACAAAACATAATAATAATAAATAAATAAATAAATAGGCCATCTTTAATTCCTTTTAAATATGTCAAGCACCGAAGTTAACGAAAAGATTTTTTTTTTTTTCAAATTATTTGCACATTCCATATCAATTTATCTCTCCCCACCTCCGTAGTAATGTAAGGGTGGCACTGGAGGTGTTGGTGTTAAACACGTTTTTGCACAGTTAAGACTTAAGGATTAGGCCGCAGTGCCAGAGGTAGGGTGCATCCAGGGACAACTTTAATAGGAACTATTTAATAAATAATCTTTTACAAGTATAACCCTTTTACTGCTTTCCCAATTATTATTTATTCATGTTACAGCTCTCTCTGAAAAATACCTCTAGTAATTCATTCTCATTTTCATTCCCAGAGCGAGACTATTTCGAACTACTACTGACAATTCCTCCAAAATTTCCCCAAATGTCGGCTGTAAAATTATTTCCCCAAAACTTCCCCGGCGGCTAAATATTTTCTTAAAACGGGGGGGGGGGACCCCAATCTGGCAACACAGAAGTTGAGGAAGTACAGCCAACCTGAAGTTGAAGAAATAACAAGACTAGTGGACATTTGCATAAAACAGAACAGATTTACTTTCCGTGGAACGTTTTATGAACAGACGGAAGGCCTAGCCATGGGCAGCCCACTGTCACCTATATTATGTGAAATCTACATGCGTCGATTTGAAGAAAAACTTTTCAGACTTGTGAAATTTGACTTATGGATACGATACGCAGACGTTACTTTCGTTCTATGGAAGGGAAAACATTCTGAAATTCCGGAATTAGTCAAACTTATAAATTCCATTGATCTTCACATTCAATTCAGCTACGAAACTGAAAATAACGGATGCCTACCATTCCTTGACGTCCTGGTAACTCGTTTAAATCAATCTCTCGCAACCACAATTTATCGAAAGCCTTTCGCTATTTTTTCACCTCCACATGCCAAGTCTAATCACCCTTATCAACAAAAACTCAGTGCCTTTTACAGTTGCGTATATCGCGCGATACATATATGTTCAGATAAGGACTGTTTAGAAAAAGAACTTTATTTCCTTAAGCGTGTTGCAGTACAGCGAGCATACAACCCCTTCCATTATAGACAAGGCTCTGACAAAATTCCGGAAACCGAAGTCCATCTCCACATTAACTCCTGTGATGCGCCCATTGCGAGAGAATTTTGTCATTATTCCATTTTCATGTGACATTGCCTTCAAAATTACAAAAATTCTCAAAACCTTTAATTTTAAGGTGATTTTTAAACCCATAAACAAAATGAGATTTTTAGTATCAAAGGACTATGTTGAAGACAAAAACTCGTGGGGAATTTATCAAATTCCATGTGAATGTGGCGCTTCGTACATAGGATAGACCCGTAGAGCCTTGCGTTTTCGATTGAAGGAGCACAAGACATACATTCGGAATTGTGACCTAAAGAAGTCATCGATGGCTAAACACTATTACGAAAAGGACCACAGATTTCTCTTTGAAGAAGCAAAACTTATTGACAAGCCAGATTCAACCTCCAAACTTGATAGTTTGGAAGCTTTCCATATATATCAAAAGTCTTCGCAACTTGTTAATGACATGGCATCCACGCCATTTCTATCAAACGCGTGGAAGTATCTAAGCAAAACACGTGACTGTAAACACCATTTATGATGTCATATACAATTTGAATATTTACGTGAGTAGGGGAAAACGAGAGTTAAAGAACAATAGGCCCTCTAGAGGGCTGAGGGTCAAGGGCCGGAAGGGGCGTGGCCAAAAGGATTAGCCGAGGGCCGGGAGTTCCCCTACCCTCGGCTAATCCTTTTGGCCACGCCCCTTCCGGCCCTTGACCCTCGGCCCTCTAGAGGGCCTATTGTTCTTTAACTCTCGTTAAAGAACAATAGGACCAGGCATTTCCAGAACACTGGTTTTCCGCCAGAGCCTACTCGTTTTCCGCCAGAGGACCAGGCATTTCCAGAACACTGGTTTGAGCAGAATGTTTTTGTGATGCTGCTGATGATGATGAAACAATGGGTGTCGAGCCACGTGTTTGCTTTTTTCCGACATGTTGGCTTTTTGTGTGACGTAATTCCGACATGTTGGCTTTTTGTGTGACGTAATTCCGACATGTTGGCTTTGTGTGACTAGGATAAATTTAATCGGACGTTTAAAACTAGAATGTTGCGTTACTTAACAAATAAAAATATATTCTAATAAAATGTTAAATCTACCTTTAGAAGTTTTGCATGAAATGTGTACAGTGTTTCTTCTCATGACCCATGTGTCTTAACCTCAGAGTTTCGCAGGTATTTAAAGAAAGAGTGAAAGAGAACATGATTTCATTTGAGATCTACACGGGAAGGTTCAACATGAATTTTTCTATTACGGTGGAGAGTCTTAAATTTGACTGTTGTAATGGAGAGTGTAATGTAACGAACGTATCTAAGCCCCAGTCGAGAAGGAAGTTTGGCTGGTGTGAATGCCTTATTCCATGCTGTCAAAAAAGAAAAAATAAAGAAAAAAGATGTCGAAGAATGGTTGAAGGGGGGGAAGCGTATACGCTGCACAAACCAGTAAGACGTCATTTCCTGAGAAATAGAGTCATAGTACATAAAAGAGACCAACAGTGGCAAGCAGACTTAGCTGATATGAATAGTCTGAGCCGTCATAATGATGGATTTCGCTACTTGCTAACATGTATTGACGTATTTTCAAAATATGCGTGGGTAATCCCCTTGAAGCAAAAGTCTAGCTCGCATATCGTGAAAGCCTTTTCCACGATATTTGAACACAGAAAGCCTCTAAAACTGCAAACTGATAAAGGTACGGAATTTAAGAACAAGAAGTTTCAAAAGTTTTTGAAACAGCGAGGGGTGCATTTCTTTACCACAAACAATGAGACTAAAGCGAGTGTTGTAGAAAGATTTAATCGGACGTTAAAAACTAGAATGTGGCGTTACTTTACAAGTAAAAATACCTTCAAATTCATAGACGTGCTCGACGATTTAGTTCATAGTTATAATCATTCTTTCCATCGGAGTATTAAAACGAAACCGGTGGACGTGAACGAAAACAATGAAAATCAGGTCTGGAACAATTTGTACGGTGATCTCAAGAGGGAAAACCCAACCTACAAATTTCAAGTGGGTGATTACGTACGTATTAGTAAACTCAAACCGACATTTGAAAAGGGGTACGAATCCAATTGCACAGATGAAGTATTTATCGTGAGCGACCTTGTTCCGAGATTACCTCCTGTATACAAAGTGAAAGATCTATTGAACGAGGAACTGGAGGGAACATTTTACGCTGAAGAGCTACAAAAAGTGAATCGCTCAGAGACATTTGCTGCGGAAAACATTTTGAAGAAACGCAAAAGTAAGGGGAAAATGGAATACTTTGTGAAGTTCGAAGGATATCCGAATAAATTCAATGCCTGGATCCCTGCAGAGGACTTAACTTCCCTATAAAAGCCAACCTTTTTTGTCGGTGAAGCGTCACTCTTCAAGATGAGTTTCTATCTGACGTTACCCAGCGATAGCTCTCTCGGCTACTTTTCTGACAATAAAATATCCCATTTTATAACGCGCCTTCCTTCACCAATTGAATTGAATGGGGACTGGGAAGTGGGGCTCGTTGAACTCATCTACCCCCATTCGTGGTATAATATTACCAAAGATTCCAGCGATTTCAAATACGATTTAGGAACCGGTCAGCTTAAGACGGGAAAAATCTCTCCAGGTCATTACGAGTCTATAGTAGCCATTGTTAAAGCCATGAGCAATCACTTTGCCAATAAAAAAATTTTGAATTATAATAAAGCGACCCAAAAGGTCAAATCAATTCTTCTTAGTGGTACTCGCCTGGTTTTTCCCCCAGGGATTGCAGAAATCTTAGGATACCATCCCATGCAACTCTCCGCTGTGAGTGGAGCTGTCTCTGTATATGGTGAATTTACAGCAGATCTGAACGGTCGGTTTTCTCTGTTGTATGTGTACAGCGATATTGCGGAACCGCAACCGGTGGGAGACATGGTTGCTCCCCTCCTTCGGATCGTTGAAGTGAGTGGAGAAGACGGCGATATGGTAAGCACATTGTTTGACCGACCCCATTATTTGCCTCTTGCAAGGAAAAATTTCCAAACCATCGAAATCGTTATAAGAAATCACACAGGCCAGTTAGTACCATTTGAACGTGGGAGATCAATCGTAAAACTTCATTTTCGTCTCAAGCATCTGTAATCATGTACGAACCGTACCACTGTTGTATGAAATCGTTCGAAGATTATTACACCCGCCAAACTGGAAAAGGATTAGCCTACTACCAGGGGGTACCACTGCAAAAAGGTTATGGGGTCGGAGGACTCTTTCGTTCGTTATTTAGGGCAGCAGTTCCTTTATTCAAACAAGGTGCTAAAACGCTTGGAAAACAAGTCTTACAAACGGGTGCGGATCTTGTCAATGATGTCATCCAAGGAAAAGACGTGAAGACAGCAGCCAAACAACGAGCTAAAGAAGCAAGGAAAATACTCACCGACAAAGCAGCCAACAAAGTGAAGGAAATGCTGGGAGGAAGCGGTAAAAGGAAACAAAAGACGAAGAAATGCATCATTCGTTCAAAGAAAGCCAAGAGGACAACACACGATATTTTTTATCCCTAAAACTATGGCTCTAATTCACAGTCATTCTTCTGTATGTTTAAAGTCAGAACTGGATTTATTTGCTTTACCACCCACACAAACAAGCATTGAAAAAGGACAATGGATTGAATATCACCAGTTAGCAAACATTCGAGATGGAGGACCTCTAGAATTCAATATTTCTGGGAGTGGAGAAGAATGCATGGACTTATCTTCCAGTCAACTTTATGTGAAAATCAAAATTGTAAAATCCGACAACTCCATCCTGTCCGACAAAGAGCCTGTGGGTCCTATTAACTGTTTTCTTCATTCTCTATTTTCACAAGTCGATATCAGTTTAAACGAAAGAGTGATTTCGTCATCAAGCAATACGTATCCCTACAGAGCGTATATTGAAACTCTACTGAATTATGGAGAAGAAGCAAAGAAAACCTATTTAGCATGTGAATGTTTTTACAAGGATACGGCTGGACATCTGCATGAAATTAACCCCATGAATGCTACAACGAACAAGGGATTACATCAGCGCTATGAACTCGTAAAAGACAGTAAGACTTTGGGCATGATTGGAACCCTACACTGTGATTTATTTTTTCAAAACAGATTGTTGCTCAATTTAGTGGATGTGAAAATCAAATTGATTCGAAGCAAGCCTGATTTCTGCCTCGTATCGTCATCCGGGACACCCAATTATCGAATTCTCATTGAGCATGCATCATTTTTTTGTAAGAAAGGTGAAAGTCAACCCAGGAGTTGCCATAGGTCATGCTAAAGCTTTGGGAAAATCTCCTGCCAGGTGTCCCATAGATCGTGTTTTATGCAAAGTTTATTCCGTTTCTAAAGGAAGTATGTCCTTCGTGTAAGATAACGTATTCCTCGGTCAAATGCCAAAAAGATTGGTTATTGGATGTGTAGATAATGACGCCTTTAATGGCACATATAAATCAAACCCCTTCGAATTCAAGCATTACGATACTACCTTTATTGCTGTGTACGTCGACGGACAACCCGTTCCCCATAAACCTCTAGAACCCAATTTTAAAACGGGGAATACGATTCGTTCTTACCATAGTCTATTTCAAGGAACCGATAAACTTGGTCAAGGCAGAGGAATTTCATTAACCGAGAAGAATTTTCCAAAGGATACACGCTCTACGCATTCGATCTTAGCCCCGATCTGTGTGACGGAGGGCATATGAATCTGATCCAGCAAGGAAATCTAAGAGTGGAAATCAAATTTGGAAGAGCTTTGTCAAAAACCATTTCCGTGCTGATCTACGCTGAGTTACAGAACATCATCGAAATTTCCAAGTCCAGAAACATTCTTTGTGATTTCTCCAATTAAAAATGAACAGTGTGCAAATAACGAAGATCTTAAAGCAAGATCATTTGACGCGTCGTTCCTTCGTCGGAGTGTTTGCCTGTGGCCGACTTCCCAAGCGAATTTACAAGTTCCCAGCCAGTCTTATTGTGAACACTGATAAGTATTGGAATCCCGGGAAACATTGGTTGGCCGTGTACATGCCAAATCCGAGAACAATGGAATTTTTTGATTCCTTTGGACATCCCCCAGAACATTTTCAAGGACCTATTGCACGATTCGCTTCCAAGTTTGACTATGTGAATTTTAACAACGTACCCCTTCAAAGTTCATTTACGGCCGTATGTGGTCAATTTTGCGTATTTTACCTCTATTCTAAATGTCGCTGAAAAAGCTTGTATTCCATTGTTAACCATTTTCGATGGAAATCCGAAACAAACGATGTGCGTGTTTATCATTTTGTTCGAAAGAAATTTGGAATTGTAACAAAATTTATAATTTAAATAAAAATTGATTGATTGAACTCTATTTCATGTGTCTTGTGTTTAAATTGCAATGTAACCTCATTCGGGTATTCAGTTGACAACATGGAAATACCCAAACTACAACATCCCTTCACAGCTCTGATAGCGGGTCTCACAGGATGTGGGAAAACACAGTTTGTGAAACGACTTCTGCAACATCAAAAAGAAATTATTACACCATCTCCCGAACACGTGGTTTGGTTCTACGGAGTTCCCCAAACACTGTATGACGAAATGTTTAATGTAACATTTATTGAAGGGGTTCCATCTAATTTTCGAGAGTGTGTGAAAGGTAGACCGCTGATTATCATAGACGACCTCATGACTGAATGTGGGAGTGATAAAAAATTAACTCACTTGTTCACGAGAGGGAGTCATCATTATAATGTGTCCGTGATATTCATTACTCAAAACATTTTCCATAAAGGCAAAGAAATGCGAGAAATTTCACTGAATGCTCATTACCTGCTTCTGTTTAAATCCCGAAGAGATGTGAATCAAATCACTCATTTAGGGAGACAGCTGTACCCCAGTAAGCTGAAATTTTTCCAAGAAGTGTACATGGACGCCACGAAATCTCCCTACAGCTATTTAATGATCGATCTAAAACCTGAGACAAAGGAAGAATTAAGATTGCGTACCAATATACTTCCAGGGGATATTCAAATAATTTACCAACCACGATGAATTCCTCATTTTTGATAAAAAGAAGAAGCAAAGTCGTGTAGTTCATCAGTTTTCATCATGGTATTGTCTAAGCAGCAGGTTCAGCTCTTAGGCATGATCAAACATTGTCCAAAAAAGTACTGACAGATCTGCTGTCAAAATGTTCTACTAAGGGAATTAAAGCTATATGCGAAGTTTGTCTAAATACGTTAAAAGGAAATGTTCCGCTTTCACAGACTCAAAAACAAAAATTGCATCGGCATAAGCATACCTTGCGAGCTTTATCTAAAAAAGACACCTCTGTATAAAAAGAGAAAGCTTATTATTCAAAAAGGTGGATTTTTAGGTGTGTTAATTCCTGCTGCTCTCAGTGTGTTAACGACTCTGCTTACGAAATAATGGAATTCGCCAAGAAAATGGTTCTTGTTCCAGAAGAACGGATTTCCCGTCATGTACCAACAGATGAAATGCTAACGGAATTAGATCGAGAAATGAAAAAAATTCTACTAAGCAAAGAGTCCGATGAAGTGAAAGTGAAATTATACAACCAAGTCTTGAATAAACGGATTCATGTATCCAGCTTTAATCCTCCAGTAAGATCTCATGAAACCCCATCGAGAACTGAAGAAACAAACATCGAACCAACGAAAGATGAACTTGTGAAGAAAGAAAAAGACCCTGTGGAAGATCTTATCATACAGTCCGTATCTCCTAATTTGAAACGCTATGCACGAAATGTGCTGCATGAGTTTAAAAGGAATTCTTACATTATTGAATGGAGTCCAAAAGCCGAACTAATTTATAACGGTCAGATTGTGAAGAATTCAAATATTGTCGATCTCATAGACGCTATGTTTTCAAGTAAAGGTTCTAAACAGCAAATACCTCGAGAGTTTATCAAAGCATTAAAGGACATTAATTTACCAACTAAGTATATTAAAAATAAAAATATGATCAAATAACCCACACAAGAAGGAAAATCAATGTTAAAAAACGTCTTATCTGTGAAATCAAAGCGAAACAAACTTGTAAAACTTACACCTCGACGATGGTTACCTTATTAAAACATGAAATTAAAAAAAAAGGCAGTTGTAATATTTCATTGAGTCGATTTTTCTTTTGCTCTGAAATGCTTAAGTGTAAAATTGAAGAATTAATGTAAAAGTAATTTTTTTTTATTTATTTTGACCCCGTTTCCACATCACCCAGGAGGTAGGAATCTCGATGCGCTTTTTTTTAAGTGGTTTCCCGCGTAGGCCTACGCCACTGTCCTTTTTTTTTTCATTTCATTTTTCTGTAAACACTGATGCCGATACACAACGTTTGACACACACACACACACAGACTTTCAAATGCAATTGTTGATATCGCAATGTCCGTAAGCCAAAGTTTCAATACCATTTTCTAATATGTACCGCTTATCGTCCATGGGTGACAATGCGATCTTTCTAACACACACAGTTTGAAGTTCATGCTTTTCACTGGCTATTCGCATCATGCACTCTCTTGTTACTATTTTATGAAAGAGACATGTTTTGTAGTCGTTATGTTTCAATGTATTTTTAATAATGGCTTTCGCTACGCCTTTCGCTGTTTTCTTTTCGTCATTCAAACTCAGAATACTATACATTTTTGGGCGAAGTCCAACAAATTCTTTAATCGGAATGCCATTAAGTTCATCTTTGAATTTTTCAACAGTTTTCTTGTTCACATCACTGTACAGAAAATGTTCAGAAGGATATTCTGATGTGTCAAACAGTTCGATGTTAGAGGACATGTCCACATATATGTCAGGTGTCTCAACTTGATAACAAAGGGAATCAGTGTCAGTAAACAGCAGCTGTGCTCTTTCCCCATATTTTTTTCATATAATTGTAATGAAAGTCATACATTAGCACTTTAGAAAGTTCTAGGATGGCAAATCCAGCATACATAGGTCGATTCAATAGCAACGATGTTTTCTTCATTTCTACCCCAACTAAATCTCGATTGAAAATCTTAAAACCGTGAAAAGCGGGGAAGGCTATTAACTTTTTTGCTCTTTTTTCATGTTGAATAAGTTTATAATAATTGGAATGTTTTCTCATATTCTCCATGGTTATTCCGAATACAGCATTGTTCATCAGCTTAAAAAGTTTTTTTCAAAGCTATTTGAAGCTTTCTTTCTGCACTCGGTGTTAAACTCAATATAGGGTTTTAACCATGGTTTCTGGGTAAATTTCAAAACTTTATAAATTTGTTTAAGTTTCAAGCCGTGAGATAAATAGAACTTCAGATTTTTCTGGTGAATGACATATTTCTTTTTACTGCACAAGTTGGGAGTTAATTTCACCACTCCACGTGGCAAGCAGATATTCAAATCTTAGAAATTTGTTGTACGTATGGAGACGTTATCTGATGTGTTATGCGGAATTGTTCAGGAGCGAGTGGATAGCAGTTATGATCTCCATGAAGGCAGTCTGGATACTCCAAATCTACTTCAAAAATATGAGCGGTGTCAGCATTATCATCCAATTCCAATATTTTTTTTTCATCAAAATTAGATTCATCACCCCATTCAAAATTACTATGAGGTAAATATTCCATCATTGAAAATCCGTATAAATTATTGCAATCGAAGTACATGATATAAATGTTTGGTTTCTCTGGGTCGTAATGGTTTAAATAAGGGTTGTTAGCCATGGCATATCTTTTGCTTATCATGCTTACACCTCCAGGTATACCACTTTCCAGGAAGAGATGAATATTTGGGTCAGTTATCAATTCTAGTTCCACTTGTGTCATTCGCAGACTTGCCAACCATGCTAACCCCGGTCCTCTATATGTATGACAAGGATCAATTTTGTAGTAATTCATACAAATATCTCTGAAATTCTGAAACACGTCTGCGAGCAATAATACATCTGTGCGAAGGTATAAGTCATGGTATTGACCCATAGAGGCAATTTCAAATGTGTCCCAAACAACTTGTGCATGTTGATAATCGTTGTCTGATACAGCTTCTCCGTTTAAGGTGTTGTAAAAGGCCTCAGGAGGAGGTAGAGCGGCTTCATTAAATTTGGAAAAATCATCCATATACTCGTACGGGTAGATTCCTTTCTTAAGAAGAAGAACTTTTCCCCTGGGGCTATTCTGATCGGTAATTTTAAATTTCTCAGGTGGTAGAATATCCACAAGGTTTGAAAGTGAAGCATTCAGAAATTTTAGTGAATCCAGAAAGTGAAGTTTACCCACAGAAAAAGAAATATATTTCTCTATGGTTTGACCAATGCACTCAATTCCCTTGTTCTTGATTTTTCCAAGACCCTGCATTATAAGGTGTGCATCATACCCTTGAAGATTATGGAGAATCACAGGAATTTTTGACGAGATTTTGAAGTTCAAATTGCACTCTGAATGTGCAGCAAATCTAAATTTTCCACTCACATGGCAATGATCCCGCACTTTATTGTCAGATGATTTAATGTTTTTTTCACATATGCCGCAGGTAGTTTGCTGTGCAAATGAGATCTCTTTTTCTGCAGTTAAGTTTAGGGGTGCCACTTCTTTCAAACGTTTCGAAATATCTTCTTCTACTAATAGTGAAGAAAGAAATTGATCCACGGTGTCTTCCCCTCTATAAATTTTCGGGGGCTTTACACTACATCCATTAGGACCAATGATTACTTAGCAATAACCACATGGTACGTGTTTTGATACAATATCCGTATTTGATGTTGCACAAAATGAATCACAAGAAGGTACTTTTACTAAAATAGACTCAAAGTCTGCATAAATTATAAAGGGTATCGGCAATCGGTGGGCATATTTATTTTTTGAACTTTATGAGCATTGCAGTAACTAATATGATCTTCTAAGAGTTCTTTACTCATGAATCGATGTAGACATCGATCACAATAGAACGTCTGACCATTGTGATTTGTTAAATTACCTAACAGACGACTCATGCTTTTAATTAAACAATAATGTTGTTTCTCTGCATTAGAGAGAAGCAGAAGATTAAAGTGGTTTTCGCACTTGTTGCTCGTTATTACCAGGGGGAAAACTTCATCTGTATAGCCGAAAACATTTACAGACATATTATTATTCCTTTCAAACTTTGTGATCTGCGACAAGGGTGTTGGGAAGCTGACCCCATCCAAGTTAAGTTCTGCTTCAAAAGATGTGTAATTCGTTACACGCTGCGGATTTTTTTTCAGCCGGATGCAGTTGGGCTAGAACGCTCCATAGGAAACACTTGGAATCATTATTTTGCGCATTTATTACCGCGTGTTTCTGAGCGAGCGCAGGAGGTAGCGGAAAGTAAGAGGAAGCAGACAATGGCATGTAGCGTGCAATTTTCAGTTCTATGTGAAGGATTTTATCCAGTTTCCAGTCACTGCCTTGATTTTCAAAATCCTCACACGAAGATTTAATTTTCACATAAGCCTCATTCAGATGAAGATTGAGCGAAAAAAGCTATTCGCATATTCCTGTTCATGGTCTGAGACAGATCTGACAAACTGAACTTTACATACTAGATACCATTTAATGGCCCCCATTGATGAAATCTGTTGTTCCAACGTGCTGTGAATATCACTTCGAAGGCTTTGTAGAAAAATGTCAAGATCAGCTTCGGTTTCAGAAGTCGGAAAGAACTTATGTTCAAAAAACACGTTCATTGCCGCATTGCAGGGGTTATCCCCATCTTCCCTACTAATTTCAGGGGGTGCATTACCACTGTTGGAAGTTGTGGGTTTGGGATTCCCCATAGCTACATTAGACGGGAAATTTCCATTTTCCCCACTTGGTTCACCTACTGCATCATCATCACCGGTGGAAACTGAAGGTCTGAGATTCTTCCGTTTGTTTGGAGAGATAGACCTCATGGAATTCTTTCGTTTCTCTCCTGACCCAAACTGTAGAGGTACCCCTTGTGCAGCAGTGCCTAGTGCGCATATGTTGTTGTAAGTGCGATTTTTGCCTAAAATCCCTTCCACAAATTTCACAGGGAAAAGGTTTCTCTCCTGTGTGGCACAACATATGCCTACTTAGATGAGACACTTTTGAAAATGTTTTGGTGCATTCTAAACACGTAGCATGAGGTTTCGACATGGATACTTGGGGCTGATTACTGGTGGCAGCAACAGAATCTACACGGGAGTTAATAGTTCCCACTTGGTGATTTGAAACTGGATCATCTGGGGTAAAGGATTCCGTAAGATCTTGGGTGTTTGGGAAAACACCAAATTCCTCGAAAAAATTAAGATTTCGCCAAATCAGATTACTGTCTTCTTCCCATAAAGAACCGAACAACTGGGAAAGAAAGAAAAAATCCTAAATTAACCATTTAATAGACCGCCTAATGTTTAAAAAATTACTTCGAATAACTTCAATTGTATAAGCGAAACCGCTCAATTGAATAACTCTCAGGTTTATACACATGAGAAGAAATACTGTGAACATTCAACGTAAAACTTCTAAAGGCAAATTTAACATTTCATTAGAATTAGTTTTACATCCTAACAAAATGACTGTGTAAAATTAAGCGAAACCGCTGAATTGAACAACACTCAGGTTTAGACACGTGGTTCGTGAGAAAAAATACTGTGAACATTCTACGTAAAACTTCTAAAATCAAATTTAACATTTCATTAGAATTAGTTTTACATCCTAACAAAATGACTGCGTAAAATTAAGTGAAACTGCTGAATTGAACAACACTCAGGTTTAGACACGTGGTTCGTGAGAAGAAACACTGTGAACATTCTACGTAAAACTTCTAAAGGCAAATTTAACATTTCATTAGAAATAGTTTTACATCCTAACAAAATGGCTGCGTAAAAGTAAGCGAAACTGCTGAATTGAACAACACTCAGGTTTAGACACGTGGTTCATGAGAAGAAATACTGTGAACATTCTACGTAAAACGTCTACAGGCAAATTTAACATTTCATTAGAATTAGTTTTACATCCTAAAAATGACTGCGGAAAATATATAGTTGATATAGAAAATCACTTACTTGTTCTATTTCATAATCTCTTTGTTCTTGGTCCATTTTTGAAGCATTAAAATAACAAATTTCAGGAACACTGTACACCACCACAGAGCAAGCTCGGGAATGAGTGACAATGGGAAATAAATCGTTGAAAGTATTCACCCTTAAAACATGTGAGTCTACCTAACCAATCACATCCCCCCACCCCCACCCCCCCACTTCAGTGGGGCACCTTGGAGTCTAGTAACCCTTACACACACACACACACTGGGGTAAAGGAATGTTAATCCCCTAGAGCAACCCCAGAGTATGCCCACAGGGTGAAGAACGCGTTTGTTAACTTCCCCAACTTAAGGGGTTGGGGTTGGAGGGGGGGACTTTGGAGTCTAGTAACACACACACTAGCGAAAAGGAATGTTCCCCCTCCCCGAGCATCCCCAGAGGTAACCTTGACATACCTACAGGGTGAAGAACGTGTTTGTTAATGTCATAGACCTGACCTTGTAACAAGTGAGTGCATGTAACCCTGAAACACACACACACACATACACACCAAGACAAAGAAATGTCAACCCTCCTATAGCAGCCCCTGAGGAAAGCACTCAGAAACAATGAGATCATTCTACGCAGAACTTCTAAAGGCGAATTTAACATTTTATCAGAATTAGTGTTACAGCCTAGCAAAATGAATACATATATATTAACCATTTACCTAAAAACAGTGGTATAGAAAATCACTTACCTGTTCTATTTCAAAATCTCTTTGTTGTTGATCCATTTTTGAGGCAGTAAAAGTAATAACTTTCACCCACACAGAGCAAGTTCAGAAATGAGTTGAAATTGGGGAAAATGTACAATTATGATAATCCTTTTTGATAAAAGTGGGTGGCCCTGAAAAGGGCCTTTGTTTTTTTATCTTCTTTGTAGGTGTTTGGTTTACATATGATTTCTTATTCAAAGTCACTTTCACGAATTTCAGCCTTGATAATACCAAAAATATTTTGTAGATCTATTGCTTGCAGAAAAGCATCCGTTACGCACGACATTAAGTTTCTTCTTTCTAGAGATTCCAAATATTTTTCCACGATTTTACTAAACTCTATTATTAAAAGGGCTATGCAGAAATATTCGTCCTCACAATACACTTCAGATAATCCTAAGGACTTGGATCTAGCCGCTTCGTTCAAATACTCAACTACTGCATTTTTAAGAACGTTTTTCAGTTCATTAATCAGCATTTCACTTTGATCTGGAGTTGTGAACTTGCTAGTTAGGATTTGTCCATTTGATTGCATCTCCTGCTTGAAAATACTTTGAAAAGAAATATTTCGGTAAAATTCTATTACCACCTGATGTAATACACTGGAAGAAATATTAACCAATTCTTCCCACAGATTTTCAGAGAGAAGAATATTCGATTTAAACATTTTCGCAGTCTTCCAACTATAAATTTCTTTACTGATACTGATTTCATGAGTTTGTGGCGTAACTTTTACCCGTAGAAACCCCGTGAATGAAAAATTAGGAGCTGATATTCCATAGGCTAGATGACGTGATAGTGATTCCTTCTCATCCATCATTTCCACCCATTGAAATAAAGACATACAAATACCAGATTTGCTTGGATAGCATTGCTTACCGTAGCAATTAAATTCTCTGATATGCACGCAGACTTGATGAGCATATGAAGATACGTAAACGAACATATTTTCACCTAGATGGAAACAATTTTCTGGTAAATTATCCATATGCAACATCATCGAAGAACTACCACTAGATTTTGCAGCAGCCATGATAACAAAATCTTGAACAAAACAGGAATGCAGTGAATGCCAGAGAGCTCTGAATCGATCGGAGACGAATGCTGAAATGAAGCGTTCCCCAGTGTTACTCATGTTCGAAAGGAAAGCGACCAATCAAATAAAAGAAATAGATCAGGTGACTAGCCTCAGACTGTTATCCTGTACTCGTCAGCAACGGATGGGTGTAAAACATGGAACATGAGTCGGTACAGGCATGAACATGCACAATACGTGTAGTCGAGTGTTGCCAGCATTGCAGTTCCAAACATAGATCTCTCTCCCTCTAAAAAATTAATTTCCTAAATATTTGTCACCGAGAAAAATGAATGAAGGTAGTCAATCATCGTCCCCCCCCCTCATATATAAGTCACACAAAGCCAACATATCGGAATTACGTCACACAAAAAGCCAACATGTCGGAATTACGTCACACAAAAAGCCAACATGTCGGAAAAAAGCAAACACGTGGCTCGACACCCATTGTTTCATCATCAGCAGCAGCATCACAAAAACATTCTGCTCAAACCAGTGTTCTGGAAATGCCTGGTCCTCTGGCGGAAAACGAGTGGGGGAAACGAGAGTTAAAGAACAATAGGCCCTCTAGAGGGCCGAGGTTCAAGGGCCGGAAGGGGCGTGGCCAAAAGGATTAGCCGAGTGTAGGGGAACTTCCGGCCCTCGGCTAATCCTTTTGGCCCTGCCCCTTCCGGCCCTCTAGAGGGCCTATTGTTCTTTAACTCTCGTTTCCCCCTACTTACGTGCCATTCATCCTTATGAAGCTAGGTCAATACCCAGCGAAACCATGGTCGGCTTGAGAAATAAAAGAATAAACATTTGTGACAACTACGTTGTATTATCTTTATCTATATATAATCGTCAAAAGACTGTAGTCGTTGAGATACAGAATCGTGGAGATTGCTTCATCAACTCCGCGGTGTTGCCACATTGTGTATGCCATATGAAATGACCAGATTCTTATGTACATATGCATTCATAGTCTGAAAGATAGCAAACGGCTTCACTTTTTAGCTTTTGATATTATTACAATTTTAAAAAGGTGAGTACTAATGTTACTATCTATACACTATTGTAACTTAAGTAGATATCGCCAAATCCGAGTACTGATTCTAAAAACTTCAGATATTTTTCTAAGTAATTCTCTCGTGAACTTTTTGTATTAAGTTGCCAAATTTTGAAAAGTTCAATTAAAAAAATTGAGCTGTGCGTTGGACTTGGATAGCTCAAACCACTGAGGAAGTAAGTGAGTGCTCTTGCATCACAACCGAAACCGATCACGTGATAAGTAGGTCATCAGCCAAAAGAGGCATAGACTGGTGAAGAGCGAAAAACACTTTCGGTTCCTATTAGGACAGTTATGGACAGTGTCTGAGCTGCGCTTGTAAGCTTTTTTTAACTATGCGTCTTTCAATTTCTTACAAGTTACGTTTATGTGTTCTGAAACATAATGGATTACACCGTAATCATCATTAAAAGAGTTTCTTTTCCAAAGGAAAAGTAGAAATGCGCATCCTTTTTCTCACTCACGACCAACACTGTGTTCACCTAATTTTTACTCACCAGAGTGGATATTTATTTATTCATTTACATGGTTGCGCGTGTAGGAAGTTCTTGTCGCCAAGCACGTGACATGCACTGTCACACAGATACATAATTGCATCACGTTTTTTTTTTGTTTTTTTTATGCACCCCACAACGTCTTACTTTTTCCCCAAAAGTGGTGTAGCACCACTTTTTGATGCAACCTAATGCAAAATTTTTAACGCTTGAGAGTTTCTGGAGTTTTCCGGGAGGAAAGCCCTTTAAACGCTAGATTTTGCACTTTATACGTTTCCCTTGCTTCTTTCTTTCTTTTTTCCGAAATGCCTAAGAAATTGAAATGTCTGGTTCTTACAAAGAAAAGAAAGGAAAGGACAACCTGTTCGATATCTAAAGGTAAATGCTTTTATTTAGCAAATTTCATAATGATATTGAAAGTACTCAAAGACATTGCGAGTATAAAGGTACTGCGAGAATATTACTCACCGAAAAAATCTCTTCTATTTCACTAGGTGCAGGAAAACGACAGAAGAGCAATGTGAATAAACTATGATCTACGCGAAAGAATGTGATTTGCAAACGCAAGTATGGAAAATTTCAATAATTGTTATAAGTGAGCAAAATAATAGTTATTGTATTTTTTTTAATGATGAGTTAAAACAAATGGAGTAAATAAATGACAGCACAATGTGAAAGTGCCATAGAAGTAGAGAAATGAGCTTTTCGGAAATGTGAAGAAAGTGAGTATTTGTCAAAGCGCCTTGCAAATTGATGGGAATATGTCAACAGTTGAGTTGAGTAAATAATTGCAGTTGCGGACCAAACACGTGATAAGTGAGAGAAATAAAAGGGTAACACGACTCGGGGTACCTGAGGTTAGTCGTCCTCACCTGAACGTGTGGGCCATTGCATCAGCTGATATCGGTAGCGAAATCACGTGTAAGGAGGCAAAATGCGTGGACGACGTCTTCCAGAATTCTATCATCACAAGGACACTTTATCAAAGGCTTCATCACAGGGTTACGTACGGTTAGTTGATCCGTGCGTTGCATGAAGGATGAAACCCTTCGGGTGCCGCCCCGGTGGCGCAGTGGTCTAAGCGATGGCCTCTGATCATTCGTCCGAAAGGGGTCCGGGTTTGAATCCCGGTCAGGCATGGATGTTGTGTTTGTCTTACGGCACTGGCTCTCTCCCTTCCCTGGAACCAGTGACCCTAAATTAGGGACGGGCGACTGCTTATAGCCCATTGAGTTGCTCACGGTGGTCGTTAAACCTCCAACCGAAAAAAAAAAAAACCCTTCGGAATGCAACAACTGTCGGCTAAATTTGGCGACAGTGGTTGGAGGAAGGCAATGTGTGCCGCCGTAGTGGGACTGGTGCACGTAGCTGGACGTCCGAACGTCTTGGTTTCCGTATTTGACGAAAGCCGTTGCAGCCCCACAATTCACAGCGGACACATTCGATCAGTTGTACAACACCTACGGACATTCCCGTATCGACGCGGACAGTAAATTTCAGATTGGCTGAGGAAGGTTTGTGCTCTCGCCAGTCATTGCGACGTTTGCCACTCACTGCAACACATTGTCGCGCAAGGTTGCTGTGGGGCGTACCCAGTGGCGGCTCGTGGTAAGCTGAGATGGGGGGGGTTGCATCTCAGTTTTGTAGATATCACGATACCACTTCGAAAGTTAAGTTACTGCGCCTGTGCTGACGCTGTCCGTTTAATAATAATAATAACAATAACAATAATATATATATATATTGATCGAAAGTGCATTTTTTACAAGAAATTAATATTTAGATTTTATATTTAGCTATTGATGGGGAAAATGTAAAGGTACCGATACCTAAATTGAGTAACAGATATTAAGCGATGGCCGCATTGTCACATTTATGAAGAAAATAATCGACCTATAAAACTTCGTCGGATACATTATTTCTTAAAAAGAAACTGATAAATCAGTGTATCCTTCCAGTTCTTACGCATGGAGCACAGACATAGACCTCAACTAAAATAGACAGACAGACAACTGAAAGAAGCATGTAGAGATGCATGTTTGTTGTTACCTGGAATGATACAAATAGGAACTCGTGGATCGGGAAAATGACAAGGGTGGAAGACATGGTCAAAATTCCTGAAATTGCAATGGGATGGACATATTGCTAGAAGAAAGAACCACCGACGGAGAGTTAAAATATTGAACTGGATAGCAAGGGAAAAAACAATATCCAGAAGATGACAAGACGGAGATGGGTACATGAAATTCGAAAGCATGAAAGAAACTGACTCAAGGCAGACTGTTGTGGAAAAAGAAACTTGGAGACTTTCATCCAGTAGTGGATTGATGGTGGTTGCAAATTATATATACATGCATATACTGTACGTATATATATATATATATATAAGGACAAAAAAATAAAAAAAAATAATGCGTGTGCCAGTGGTAGCGGAGACACACTCAAGGTCATGTACGCGTTACGCGTTCTCAAGTGTCTTATGTGACCCCTAGAAATATGACAATATATATTTTTTCTTCTGATACACTCCCTTTGAAACTTCGACTTGATACCGACCACTGCAACTTGGACGGCGATGAAAAACATTTTGCGGAATTTTAAAGGGTCTTCCAGAATTTCGCGACGAGTTGTTATTGCGATACTCACACACCGGCATTCTCTTTAATAAAAACAGATTGCAAACATATTCAGTCCAGTTTTAATTCTGAAGCCATCATGATAACAATTTAGTGTAGAAAAATTTGTTTTCCAAAATTTACCAACTTCGTAAATTTTCTAAACAATGATATCTGATTAAATGTTCTTTTCAAAGTAATTAAGTACACTACCTCAATTGAAATGCGCAGCTGATTTTTGGGAGAGAGGGGGGATGCAGCAGAAAAATAAAATGTATCCAGTGGAGTGACTTCAATGATTTTTGGTGAATAAAAATTTACGCGAGTTTAAAAGCGAAAATTTTGCTGTGCTTGGTAAGTGAAGAAATCAATTTTGTGCAAGTATTTCGCTGCAGAAATTAGTATATCTCTCTCTTTTTTTTTTTTTTTTTTTTTCAATTTATCCAACACTGAACTCTATTTTTAATCGCAATTTGTTCACATGCCCATTTTGACCAGAAGAGAAAATATAAGTAAAACTTTTTAGCAAAAGTCCCGGCATTCCGGCAACTGAGTATTTGTTATTAGATGGGAGCAACATTGTTGTTAGAATTATTACGTTGCAGGAACAAACCAAAAATTAAAAGAAAAACAAACAAAACAGGTTGAGTAATGCATTCAAACACACTTTATTTAATACTTTATTTCAACATTCGTCATTATTTTTAATTCATTCCCCTATTTTATGTTTTATTCGGAAGCACAAGAACCGTATTAATCAACAAAGCTCACAGGTCCGGCGATGCATTCCCACCCAACGAAAGACTACATTCGCGAGCAACCCTGCTAGCGAGAGCTGCCATGAATGCAGTCCTCGGGGAAGTTTTGTTCAAAGGAAACGAACTGATGTGGGAATAGGCAGAGTTTCCCACATGAGTTGGTTTCAATAGCCGTTAGGGATGCAAGAAGCACAGTCCGTGACGTTCTTCCCTTTCCCAGTGGTGTTATGCAGGGAAAACTTCCAGTTGAGTTCAGAAAACTGCAGTCGTGGCATTATGCTGGGAAAACTTACAGCGGTGTTCACAAAACTTCTCTTTCATGGTACGGCAAAAAAACTGCTTTATGTACCCACAGCCCCATAGCAGGAGCCACCCCTGGGCGTACCAGATAATTGCTGCGGTAAGAATGGAGCCAGCATGTTGCATTGAGAGACGAGTCTCGTTTCTGTCTGAGCGCCGACGACCGCCGTTTATGAGTCTGGAGAGAAACAAACAAACAAAATATAATGGAGAAAGCGGATGGCATCGAGATCAGCCTGATGAAAACGTGGTCACCAGGCTGATTTTGATGCCATCCGAGAGCGTCATACGACCCCTCAGTCTGGTGTCCGCTCGAACGCATAGTGGCTACAATGACAGCACAACGGTGTAACGTATACTCTATATTCACTTTCCTTTTGATTTTACTATCTCTGGTTATTTTATTTTACTATGTAAATTATCTTCTTACTGAACGAAATATTATTTCACCCGCTGAATGAGATCTGGCAATGAGTGTAAGTCATGACGTGGTGGTAGCTAGTATATAGGCGCGTTCATCGAGACTTAGGGAGAGCTTTTGTTGTTGTTATGAGAGAGTGTTGTTGTTTACGGAGAGCGTTTATAATACGAGGAGAGATTCTTCATTATTGTAAAACAAGTTGTGTGTGTGCTTTAGTTGACCAAGAGTCTTAGAATAAAGAAGTTACCGTAAGTTAGTCTTTCTCAATTCATAGTTTTTGTCAGACCTCTGTCTGGCTGTTAGGTTTATAACACTTATTTATTACCATAAATAACCAGCGTTAAGACTTTGTTTACGTTCGTAATTAACTAGTAACAACACCCTTTTGAATTCACTATTTTGAAGCTTAGTACAAGTATATCATTAGCTAGCTGGTAGGAAGAGAATCATTCATATTAATTAGCTTAGCGGAAAGAAAATAAAGCTAATTCATTATAATTGGCGCCCGAACTTTTCTCGAACACGAGATCTTGACGATTATTACCCATGTCTTCCTTACCTGAGACAACTTCAAATTTCCACCCTCCGGCAAGTCTTGAGGGTGATGGTGTGTTTTTGGACAATTTGCAAGAAGCCTGTGGGTCTGACTTTGATATGCATGATCTACACGTACCCAGGCATTCTTCACCATTTCGTAATATACCAGCTTCCTATTACTCTGTGTCGCGGGTCGTTCCTGAGGGAGTTCAATCCTCTCAGCGAAGCAGAATGCTTGCCCATTTCGTGCCGCATGCAGGAACAATTCATTTCAATGGTTTGGAGGGGTAAAGTTCCTCGAAGATTCAATGGTTTGGAGGGGTAAAGTTCCTTAAAGTTCCTCGAAGATCTGGAAGATCATTTTGATCTATATAATATTCCTGAAGACTGCAAAGTCCAAATCGCCGGCACTTGCTTGAGGGATACCGCTAAGACCTGGTATCGGCAGTGGAGAGTGTCGAACCCGGATTCTCATTATGAGAATTTCCGTGCAGAATTTTTGGAGGTCTTTCCTTTCGGCCTCAGTCGAGCTAGCCTTGCTCAACAGCTTTTTCGCGTCAGCAAGGTCCCAATGATAGCCCTGTTGCATTTGCGTTGGAGACTACACGCTTATATAACCTATGGGATCCACATGCCAGTCATGTTGACATGTTGGATACCCTCGTGCAGCAGCTCGACCCATTCTTACAAGATTTTCTTGAGGTTCGACACCCTGCCACAATTCATGAATGCCTTCGCCTCATACGCACGTATGAAGAGCGACATGGCAAACATGGTTCAACTCACCATGCTCGGGCACCCCGCGAGGCTTATTACGAAAACCCTCAGCGGCATAATAAGCATAATAACTTTCAGCGCGAGCATACACCAGTGCACACCCAAGCTTCATACGTTCCACCACACAGAAGAGTGGCAAACCAACAGCGAGTTTCTGAACAAGCTTAGGGATATCGTACAAATGCACAGTATGCTCGACCCCGTTTCACTCAGCAGCATTCGGAACGTTATCATGCTCCGATCAATGATAATTTTTCTGCCCGTGCTGAGGGCAGACGTACAGGATATGAAAATGTCAACAGACGGGCGGAGTTCCCGATGCAGGTTTCACGCAGTTTTCCTCATTGTGAAAATTTTCCCGATACCCGGCAGGGTCGAGGTTTCCGACCACATGATAACCCAACCAGGATTCCTTTAAACTTCCAAAGGAAGTAGACCAAGGGTCGGTCCTGCTTCCTGATACCAAGCATTCTGACCCTAAAACAGTATTAGTGACTGTTCAAACTCCTCAGTTGCCTGATATATTCTTAACAATTGAAGATATTATTGTCGAGACAAAGTTCTACACTGGGTCTGAAATATCAGCCCTAAATACAAAGTTTTGCACTGACAATTTTCCTGCAATACACGTTCAGCCTGCAACGCAGTATTTGCGAGGTGCAAATAACGAAATCTTCAGTATCGCAGGAACTGTCACATTATCTTTCGGGCTGGGAAAAGCTCGTTTTACACATTCTTTCGTGCTTATAGACGAGCTACCTGTGAAATGTCTAATGGGAATGGACTTTATACATCAGTTTCAAATAACTTTGAATTTTGTACAACATGTGATTTCCTTTCCGGAACCTGTCGAAATGATTCCTACGGTTCCTGTAGATATAACGAGTTTGTTATTGAGTAACCAGTTGAATGAGGGACAACGAAACCAGCTTTCTCTCCTTTTACAGGAAAGCCCTGGTTTATTTTCGGATCAACCTGGTTTCACACAGGTGGTTTATCATGTCATTGACATTGATGGTTCGAAACCGATTGCGACGAAACCTTACCCTTGTGCTCCACATAAGAAACAGGAAATGCAACGTCAAATTTCTGAAATGATTAAGCAGGGCATAATCAGGGAATCAACATGCGCCTTGGTTGCTCCTGCCTTTTTGGTTCCAAAGAAACAACCCAATGAATTTCGTTTCGTGACAGATTTCCGCAAGCTCAACCAAGTCACAAAAACGATCAATTATCCACTACCTGTCATGTCACATATTTTAAATGACCTGTCGTCAACCAAATGGATGTCAACCTTGGATTTGGCGAGTGGATATTGGCAGGTAGCAGTACATCCGGACTCTGTCGATAAAACAGGCTTTGTGACTCCTTTTGGGGCCTATGAATATTTACGTATGCCTTTTGGACTAGCTTCTGCACCTGCTACTTTCCAAAAGCTTATGGATACGGTTCTCAGACCTGTCCTGGGTCCCCATGTGCATGTCTATTTGGATGACATTATTATCACATCAGAGACTTTTGACGAGCACCTTTCTCTGCTCAAACAGGTGTTCCAACTCATATACAATGCTGGCTTGACGTTAAAACCTAGTAAATGCCAGATAACGAGGGACGAGATTGTATATCTGGGGTTGAAAATCACTCCCCACGGCTTATTTACTGATAATGAAAAAATTAGGCGTATTGTTGACTTTCCTCGGCCTAAAACAGCAAAAGAACTATCACGCTTTCTAGGAATGACCGGATGGTATCAGCAGTTCGTCCCCGCTTATGCTACGATCTGTGAGCCATTGTATGCTTTAAAACGTAAATACAAGAAGTTTATTTGGACACCTGAGGCTAACGCTGCATTCGAAACACTGAAGTCTGCATTGACTCAGCCTCCTGTGTTGGCTTTCCCGGATCATACTAAGCAATTTGATATTTATACTGATGCATCCGGAGTTGGTCTTGGTTGCGTTTTGTCACAAGCTGGGCATCCAATAGCTTTTGCGTCTCGTACTTTAGCCAAAGCTGAACGTAATTATTCAGCTACGGAACGTGAATGTCTTGCTGTTGTGTATGCGCTGAATAAATTTCAATGTTATCTTAACGAATTGACGGTTAACATAATTACGGATCATTCTGCCCTTCAGTATTTGAATTCTGCTAAGCACCTATCTCAAAGACTTATGAAGTGGGCTCTGAAGTTACAAGAGAGCAATATCAAAATTTCGTATCAGCCAGGTCATAAGAATCAATTACCGGACGCATTATCTCG
This sequence comes from Macrothele yani, assembly GCA_039090855.1. Taxonomy (NCBI): domain Eukaryota; kingdom Metazoa; phylum Arthropoda; class Arachnida; order Araneae; family Macrothelidae; genus Macrothele; species Macrothele yani. The sequence continues at coordinate 71,564,022 of CM077001.1, read as the reverse complement.
CGTTCCGATTAGTGGGGTCCCCACAGAAACTACTCCTGGATGTCAGCCTTTACTTCTAATAGCTGATATAACATCCAGGGAGCAGATAATGGCAGAATTAATAAATGATCCAGATTTTGGGGATATCTATAATTTTTTGCTTGCGGGTTCGCCCCTACAAAGTGATCCTTCTCTGGCTGGAAGGTCACAGCATTTTGAAGTAATAGAGGGTCTTCTTTACTATACAAAGTCTAGGACTACTAGGGCAGAGTTTCGCCCATGTATTCCGCGAACCCTTAGAATGGCCCTTTTAAACGAATTTCATGACAAACCTTGCAGGCCATTTAGGTATTCGCAAGACCCGTGGTAAATTGCGGGATGTTGCCTATTGGCCTGGCATGTACCAAAGTGTGCTCGCATACGTTCAATCATGTCACTTGTGTCAGATTAATAATTACCGTAATGTAAGACCGGCCGGTCACTTGAAATCTAGTTCAAGTTCTCATGTGTTTGATATTATTTCAATAGATTTATTGGGACCTTATCCATTATCTGTTAAAAATAAAGCTCGTTATGTTTTAGTACTAACTGATAATTTTTCTAAATGGGTTGAAGTTTTTCCCATTAAAGCCGCTACGGCAGAAGTTATTTGTAATGTCTTAGTTAATGAAGTATTTTCTAGATATGGTGCACTTAATAAAGTAGTTTCGGATAATGGTCCTCAATTTATTTCTGACATTTTTGAAAGAATGTGTGCGAGACTACACATTAAACATAAATTCATTTCCCCATATCATCCCCAGAGTAATCCTGCGGAACGCGTTAACCGCACGCTAGTGAAAATGATTGCGACTTTTGTAATGGATCATCATGAAAGATGGGATGACCATTTGGAGCTTTTTGCGTTCGCCCTCCGCTCGTCTGTCCACGAGTCTACTAAAATTACTCCTGCAGAACTTTTTCTGGGTCGCAAAATTAAAACCCCTTTTGAAAATTTAACGGGGATTATCGACGAACTAAGCCAGCGACCAACTCCGCAATCAGTACGAATCATGGCAGAAAAAGCTCGTGTTGCAATGCTAGGAGCACAAGCGGTTCAAGCAAGATATTATAATTCTAGGCGTAGGGAACCAGATCTTGTCGTTGGAGATCTCACTCTCGTGGAAACGCACTTCCAGTCTTCTGTTTCGCATACTTTAGTGAAGAAATTTGCACCCAGCTACGAAGGTCCATATCGAGTGGCAAATATCTTTGAAAATAATATTGTTCTGGAGAAACCTGACAACCAATTTCAATACGTACATGTTGATCAGTGTCGCAAGTATCATGAACGGAATATCGATTTCATAATCAACCCTACTCAACCTTCTGTTCCACAGACTCAAGAGTCTATATCTCATGTTCAACCGCCAGAAATTTTGGACGAACCAACAAACATTTTTGAAGAATCTCCAGTGATTTTTCCTTCACCCTCCCCCTCCAGACGGGTTTCTACACACGCAACCTGATTCTCCCATGAGACCAAGGCTCGAATCGAGTTCTTCGAATACTAGTATCGTTCCTTTCCCTCCAACCATTGCCAAGACTATTGCTGCGCCGTTTCCGGATAACTCTGCACCAACGCGGGCTACTTCTTCTTTGAATACCTCGTCCGAAAGTATTCCTATAGGCAAATCTAAACATCGCCCTGCACGACCACTGAATTACAGCAGCGACTCAGAGGCTTCGGACATTTCTGACTAATCAGTTATGAACACTAAATTTCATGTTCCAAACCGTCCAGCACCACCAAAGGCTGGGCGCAAACGTGACTTGTCTCCCCAATCTGCTTCGCCGCAACAGCGACGAAGGCAGAAATCTTTGCATCCGCCCGGGTTTCGCCCCTGGAACCTACGTTCAGGGCAAACAGGGCCGATGCCTGCTGCTACTCTCATGCCACGTGGGCGTAAGCGAAAGCAAACAATGTGGCCGGAGCCACGTCCGTCCAAGAGAATACTGGAAGGACACAACGGGCCCCAGCACAAAGGGACTTCATATCAAAAGCCTGGGGGAGCCCGTTCCTATCAGCCGCAAGGATTTCCGGACCGCCAGACTTCCGACGTTCCTGACCGTTCTTCTCAGCCGCAAGGATTTCCGGACCGCCAGACGTCTGACGTTCCTGACCGTTCCTATCAGCCGCAGGGATTTCCGGACCGCCAGACTTCAGCCGTTCTTGACCGTTCTTCTCAGCCGCAGGGATTTCTGGACCCACAGACTTCAGCCGTTTCGGACCGAAGGATTTCCGCCATTCCTTACCGTTCCCGTCAGCCGCCGGGATTTCCTGACCGACAGCAGATCGATGTTCCAGATCCATTAAAGTCCCTGAAGAGATCCAAGCCACCTGATTTTACCAGTCCGATTAGGCCTGGAAAACGTTATCGCACTAGAGTTTTTTATGCGTCCTCGAGATAAGTAAGTTCTCGTGGACAGGTTCTTTTCTCAGTTTGTTGTTTTTCCTGCACGACCAGTTGGCGTGTCAGAATTTCTTTTTTTCGTGTGGGCCTATGCATTCTTTTTTGTGTATATATGTGTGTTTTTTTTTTTATATTTCTTCTATGTCCATCTACTAATACACTTTTTTTTATATATCTATGTGCTTAGGGGTAAAATAATAAAATTGTTACTGTTAGGCAGCTCCAGGTAAATTTCGCTGCTGATACAGTTGGTATGTATTCAACGAATAATGCGAACGTGATTTGAAATTAAAATAATAAAATTGTTACTGTTAGGCAGCTCCAGGCAATCTTCGCTGCTGATACAGTTGGTATGTATTCACCGAATAATGAGAACGTCATTTGAAATTAAAAAAGTGATTCCTGCTAGGCAGAATAAAAGGAAGGTATGCCGATGCAGGTTTATTTTGTTCAACAATACAAGTTTCACAGACGAATACAGATTTCTTAATTTGTCATGCCAAGTTTGATAATGTAAATACTGCTACCACCAAACAACAAATAAAAAAAGAGGTCGAGAAACGTCATTTAACGAAATGTAAGACTTACACTCCAAAATTGATAGGTTTTTCGGAAACAAAAAAAGAAAAAAAAAAAAGGGAAAAAAAAAAAAAAAAAGAAAAATTAAGGGGGAGATGATGTAACGTATACTCTATATTCACTTTCCTTTTGATTTTACTATCTCTGGTTATTTTATTTTACTCTGTAAATTATCTTCTTACTGAACGAAATATTATTTCACCCGCTGAATGAGATCTGGCAATGAGTGTAAGTCATGACGTGGTGGTAGCTAGTATATAGGCGCGTTCATCGAGACTTAGGGAGAGCTTTTGTTGTTGTTATGAGAGAGTGTTGTTGTTTACGGAGAGCGTTTATAATACGAGGAGAGATTCTTCATTATTGTAAAACAAGTTGTGTGTGTGCTTTAGTTGACCAAGAGTCTTAGAATAAAGAAGTTACCGTAAGTTAGTCTTTCTCAATTCATAGTTTTTGTCAGACCTCTGTCTGGCTGTCAGGTTTATAACACTTATTTATTACCATAAATAACCAGCGTTAAGACTTTGTTTACGTTCGTAATTAACTAGTAACAACACCCTTTTGAATTCACTATTTTGAAGCTTAGTACAAGTATATCATTAGCTAGCTGGTAGGAAGAGAATCATTCATATTAATTAGCTTAGCGGAAAGAAAATAAAGCTAATTCATTATAACGGTACGTCGTTGTGGTGCTACATATCTTTTTGTAACCATATCTCCGTGGTTTTCCTGATCCCCGGATTCAACAAGATAATGCCCGTCCACACATTGCCAACATCAGCTGACCGTGCCTACAAGAAGTCCAGGTGCTGTCATATTCAGCCCGATCCCTAGACTTCTCTCCAATAGAGAACGTGACGGACGTTATTGGTAGACGACTTAAGACACACACATCCCCCCACGCAATGTCGATAAATTGTTGACGCAGGTCAACGACGTCAGTGATACGACGTTATTGGTAGACGACTTAAGACTTCACACGTCCCCCCACGCAATGTCGATGAATTGTTGACGCAGGTCAACGACGTCAGTGATACAGTCAGCGATACCTCAAGGCACCATCCGTGTCGCGGAATGTGTACAGCATGATGCTATACCACCTACTGACCTAGGCCACATTATAGTGTCAACTCGCATATCGCATTCATGTAATCCTTGACAAATTAAATCACTTCTTCTTTATCTACTTGTCTACGTGTGAAGTAAGTTTTGTCCAGTTTTTCCACATTCCTTCGTGGTGTAGCATTTACTGTCGAGCAATGTAAAAATCGTAAAATTTAAATACTCTGAAAAAAAAATTTTGTTCGCCTATTTTCCTCTCCCAGTGCGGAACTTCGATTCTTACAATATATACTGAAAATGAAATAAATGCATTTGACGACATAGTTCGAAAAAAATTATGCAACTGGAGATGGATAAATATCAGGAACATTGGTGATGTCGAGCAGATTAGGGAGTAGTTGTACTTTTTGAATAAACGATGCAGCGCTGTGGGTCTGTCTTGGACATTTATACGGACAGGATCTGCGGGCACTAGAGTAATACTATAATTGGCAAGATGGGTGGAAAGAAAAAAGGCAGGAGAATGACGAGAAAAAAAAGGCAGTTAGATTGTTTCTAAACAAATAAACAGATAAATAAAAAGTGACAATAGCATAAAAAATATTCGGTTTTAAGATGAAAGGTGCAAAACAGAAAACGACAGTGAAGAACGGAAATGATCCTCCGCTTCTCAATGATTTTAATGGTGACATTTTGAGCTGCGTTAGGGAATTCAGGCAAACAAAAACAGGTTTGTGAAGCTAAATGGCACAAATGGTTTTTATAATTATTTTGTTTTGTTGCTTCATGGTCATGACAATAATAAATGACGAATTGGTAGTATTTTATTATCATCCTCCGTCGCACATAGCTACAGATAGTGAGTCGAAAGTTTTGCAATATTTGCATAAACGCGTGTGTTGCGGCGGGTATGGCACGTGTTTAAATTAGTTCAAGTCGCGCACTGCATTCAGTCTAAAGGGATATGAAGTTATAATCGTTGCTGTGAACAGCATTGCATGTCGTCGTTCTGTCTGTGGTTGGGACGCCTCAAAGATGAACAGCCACAACTGGCTAATTAGAGAACTTTTGCTTTACGACTTTGAACTCGACCATAATGCTGCTCAAGCAACACGAAACATTTGTCATGCTAAAGGGGAAGGTTCCATGGACCACAGCACCGCAACCAGATGGTTCAAGAAATTTCGCTCAGGTGACAGAAACCTTGACGATCAGCCAAGGTCAGGTAGGCAGCGAACCGTGGATTCGGATGCCGTGCGCCAGGTCGTAGAGGCAAATCCGACAACCAGCACTCGGAGAATATAAGGCAAGCTGGGCATATTACAGACCACAGGTGTTGGTCACCTCCAGGACCTCGAAAAAGTCTACAGAAGCTGCAGCATTGTCCTTCACAAACTGACGCCAGCTGAAGCAAATCGCCGAGTAGAAGTGTGCACGAAACTCCTAGAAAACCCGCGCGATGTACGTTTCATCAAGAGAATTCTTACGTGCGATGAAAAGCTGGTCTATTTCCGTAATCCCAACACACAACGGCAGTGGTCGAGCCCGGACAGCTTCCTGAACCGGTTGCCAAACGCGGGCGCTTCGAGCACAAGGTGATGCTCTTCGTCTGGTGGAATTTCGAGGGGATAATCCATTACCAATTTGTTCCACACGGTCGGAACATCAACGCCAACATCTACTCTGAACAGCTGGAGTGGATGTATGCCGTTTTGGAAGAGAAGTACCCGGCACCGGTTAACAGAAAGCGCACTGTCCTACAGCAGGGCAACGCTCGGTCTCATACCGCGTGAACAACCCTGGCAAAACTCCAAGAACTTGAGGTCATCGAACTGTGCCATACCCAGCATATAGTCAGGACCTTGCCCCGTCGGACTATTACCAGTTCAGGTCCATGGCCAACTTCCTTCGCGGGCGGCACTTCAACAACCAGGGGGAGTTGGTAGTTGGGGTGAAGGAGTTCTTCCCCTCGAAGGACAAGAACTGGTATCGCCGCGGAATGGAAGAACTGGAAGACAGATGGCTAAAGACGGTGCAACATGATGTCCTATACTTTGAATGCTAATAAGCCTTCGTCTTAAAGGTACGTATGAAGACATAAAGTGACCCAAATATTGCAAAACTTTCGACTTACCATCTGTATCTTACTAAATGTTGTAACGTTACATAAATTGTTACAAATGTTATATATTAAATGTAAAAAATTAAATATTATGCATAAAATATTAATGAAATGAATTAAAATGCGATACACTGCTCTCAGTTTCAAAGCTACTGTTGTAGTTTAAATTTTATAATTTTCCCTTAATTCATAAGCAGATTTTTTAATATCATATGAAGGTACATGTACGGATAATAAAGTGCTAAAATTTTTCTGTAGAAAAATTCTAGCATACTAAGCATGTCAAAATTATTACAACATATCATGGCGAAATTTAGTGTTCAGAGCCATTTGCGATATTTTAAATCCCTTATTTTTAAATAAGATATTTTCTCAAGTTACGTTTCCCTTATTTTCATGAGATTTCTGCTATATGTTCTCTTTCATGATGCGAAAGATGCCTGAAGGAACGATCCAGAAATGTCCAAAGATAAATTGTGAAAGAAATAAGACGAAAAAGAAAAGATAACAGAATAAGCGATGAAAAAAATATATTTGTATGACAACAATAAAGAACTATTGAAAATGCATGTCATGAAGTGTTACGAAACACGTTTTGGGAGAGTCTAACGTTCTGAGAAGGCCATTGTTCTTTCAGTATGAAAGTCATTTTCCCGGCTTCTCCCATCTCGTTTGACCAGAAAGTCAAGAATTAGAACACGCGTAGGTGTTAGGAATTATTAAGGTTTCAATTCATGCAGATCTGTGGAGAGCACTTTGATCTCTTAGTACAGGTAAAACTTCCAGCAGAAGATATTAATATCCGTTTCTTATGTGCCCTTAACTTTTTTTTGTTTTCGGTTTTAACAAATTACGCTTTTGTGTTGCTTCCAAACTTTAAATGATGTGGGTAATGTGGAAAAGCTTAAGAAAGTGTGACATGCTTCCATATTTAAACTTTTTTTCAGGAGTGTGTGCTTCTGGAATGAAAGAACAGTAAGTGTACGTTTCAGCAACAGTGCGTTCACCGTATCCTTGCGAAAAGAGCTAAAAATTAAGAAGTACATAAATTTATCAGCGCAAATACATTCCACTTTTGTGTTCAAAGTGAACTTGTCATTTAGTCTCGAATGTCCATAAGTTTTGCCGTTGTTCAGAAGAAACCTTTGTCTCCATACATTTTACCGTGGCTAAAAAAGAAACATTAATCTTCATAAGTTTTATCTTTGGCTACATAAATTTTACCGTGACTACAGAATAACGTGCTTCACCTTTGTAAAACTTGCAAGCATCTTTCTTCTTCTTCTTTTTTTTCTTTTGTTTTTTTTAGGGTTGTCTGAAAATTTATAAATTTATCCATTCCGCAGAGCAAGATGTACCCATGTTATCCGAATTATTCGCAGTATTCCTCTCTTTCTGTTTTCCTGTTTCTTTCTCTTTTTTTTAATCTCGAGAAATTGATGGACACTCAGTTGTCGAGATGTTGGGGATGCAGCTTCTTGACTTCCGGCAGCGCCAGATCTTATGATCGAATCTCAGGTAAAAGATGGATGTTGAGTTTTTTGTTTCTCGAGAAACTCACTCACTTCCTTCCATGGAATTAGTACATCAAACTCAGCTGACTGACTGTCATAGCCTTAGGTATTCGTGGTCTTTAAATCACGCCCACACGCCCACACACTCTTACACACACACACACACACACACACACACACACACACACATACTGAAACACAAAAAAATTCAGGATTTCTATATTTGTAATTCTCACTTGGTACCACTAATCATGGCTCTTATGTTCAGTAGAAAGCAAATGGTATCTTCACTCATCATCATAAAATATTCTAAAACTTCTTAAGCATAAACCTAATTTAAAAACAATATAATTTCCTTTGTCTGAACGTTTGTTCAATTTTCTTGAAGCAGTGGAAACAGCCAATTGACACAGTCCACGCGTGTACCACTTTGCTTTGTTGTCATAGCAATAAAACCCGATGTTTCACAGCTGCTGGTGTGACGTCATCTCATCCAAATCATTCTGACATGACATCAGAGATGCGTTACGCCACACGATTAAAATCGTTTTAGAAACTCTTTACGAACAGGAAAACGTTACGTCAGGAATTTTGCTTCTACTTAGTCGTTCATAAACGATATACACATTTTCTGATTTACAATACTATCGTATGAAATTAAATTTTCAGATTCCCCTTGCGAACCTAAAATAATTATTTCAAATTGCCAAACCAGTTTCTTTTCTTACTTAAGAAATCATAATCAGAGTAAAATCCCTGAAATGGCAATGGGCTGGACATGTTGCTAGAAAAACGGCTAGAAGGTGGAATAATTTATTGTAGGGGAAGCTAGGTGGGGAATGTGAGAGATTGGTCCAAAACTGTTTTGTTAGTAACAGGCTTCAGCTGTAAGCGATCCATGAAACAGCACTTAATGTAAACAAAATAATCTTTTTTTTAATTGCACGCATCGCATTTTTTAAAGATAATGCAGGTAAGAAACAACATAAAATGGTTAGGTGTTGCGCGAACGGGCACCGAGGAGAAGCGATTAAGAACGTGGATTTTAACACACATGGATACAGACGGAATCGGTGTTTACAGATGAAGCAAAGCGAATCCTCACGTTGCCTCGGTACGTACCATTTTTTTATTTTTAGTTTTCTTATATATTTCAACATGCATGTTTGTTAGTTATATATACAGGGTGACCAAAAAGTTACTTTGCCGATTGAAGGAGCTCCATGGATGTCTGTAATGGATGAATGGAATGGAAATTCAGAATATAGATGTTACACAGTATGCGCTTGCGACGCACAAAGGAAAACCCTTGCAAGCTGCCACGGTTAAGGCTGCAGTTACCAACTTTCGGAATATTTGAATGCCAACACCCTAATTTTTAAACGTCACTGTAACAAGCACCATGAAAAACGGTAAAAGTCGTTGAAATGGTATCACTAAACCGAAAAGGGAATGAGATATCGACAAGTGAAGGACGCCATGGGAAGTACGAATTTAGCACGATATAGGACACAATTTTATCTAAGGATAACATAGAAATGCCTTTTTAAATGCCAGAAGAAACAAACTAAAGAAAACGGCAAAGAAATAACGCAAACCGTCTCGATATTTTACTGGCAATTACAAATGCTCAATATGTCGGTCATTAACGATAATTTCACACTGTATACAGCTAATGACAGACATTACAGCAGCATGTAGCATAATCGATGACAGGTTCAAAATGTTGCGTTGTGTGGCTTCTTTCAGTTCACTTAGTATAGGTTTGTCTCTGTACACTTTGGACTTCAGATAATTCCAGAACCAGAAATCAGACGGAGTTAAATTAGGGTAACTTGCAGGCCATGGAAAAATAATGTGACGAAATATGATTCGGCCAAAAAAGGCTGTGGCAACACGACTTTCATGCTAGTGGTTACATGTGGGAGAGCACCATCTTGGATCCAAATAACATTCTCCAATGCATTTCTTTGCTGCATATGTGGAATGGCATAAAGCAACTTTGTCAGCAATGCGGCATAGTCGACGACCGTTACAGTGCATGTCCGTAGTTCTCGAGGTGCAACTTCCTCAAAAAAATAACGCCTCAAACAAAATCGCTTGTCACTATACACCATACGGCCATTTTGTGTTCTTGTAAGGGAACGGATATAACCTCACGTGGGCTGGAGCCCGACCAGTGCACACAACTCCTTGAGTTCATTCACCTTGTTAAGGTAAAATAGACTTCAGCAAATGATTTCGGCAAATGGAGATCGTATCGTATTAGAAATTCATTTGCGAAGTCTAAACGGTGTTTACGGTCTCCGTCCTGTAACATGTGCACGCGATGAAACTGGTACGGGAACATGTGAAGGACTGATCGGAGAACCTTTCTCGTGGTACTCTTGGGTATATCCAGTGTCCGTGCAACACCTGTTACGCTTGCTCCTGAATCTTCATGGATGGCGTGGTGGATTTCAGCTACAGTTTCCACAGGAGGTGCCGATCGTCCAGATCCAGATCTGTCACACGTGCATCCTGTATCTTCAAACTTACAGATCAAGTCACGGACAGATTGAGTAGAGCACGGACCTCGGCGTAAATGATAATTCCTGCGGAATACACGTAACGTAGCTGCTGCATTGCAACCATTCAGGTAATAACATTTCACGAGTTGACCCCGTAGATTTCCTAAAATCGGCATCTTGAGTGTTTCTGGTTGTCGGCAGCAACCTGCATTTAAACAGGGTTTCAAATGATATCATCACGCATATTTGTTTATCGCTACCACGGTGACAACATGTTATTTGTTTTTCGCTGCATACGGACATCATGCCTCATGTTCACCCGACAGTAGTGCCGATTGTCGTCGTACTTCCGTACTTCGCATGCCGTCCTTCATTTGTTGATATCTCGTTCCCTTTTCGGTCTAGTGATACCATTTCAACGACTTTTACCGCTTTTTATGGAGCTTGTTACAGTGACGTTAAAAAATTAGGGTGCTGCCATTCAAAAATTCCGAAAGTCGGTAACAGCAACTTTAATCGTGACACCTTGCACGGTTTTTTCTTTGTGCATCGCGAGCGCATGCTGCGAAACATTTATTTTCTGAATTTCCATTCCATTCATCTATTACAGCCATTCCTGGGGCCCGTTCAATCGGCAAAGCAACTTTTTGGCCACCCGGTATATATACAGTTACGGATAAATTAATAGTAACTCTGCAAATTTCTGACGTTTTTGGGTTTTCAACGTTGCTACAAAAGTAAATATACAGATAATACTCACAATATATCATTTTAAAGCACATTTCATGCAAAAGCCAACTCAGTTTACAGAAAGGGAATATCTTTAACAAAACTCAAGTTTTGTTAAAGATATTCCTATGACCAGAAATGTGCTGCAAAGGAAGCACACTTCGGTATGTGAAATGTCATCGTCGTTGCTACAAGCTGACGGAGTTTGCTTGTACGTCCGTGTAAAAGCGATATGCGTGGGGCTATTCCACACGTTTTCGCATTGCGCGTAGGTAGTTCGTTTGCGTTGGTGAGTCTGCAGTCGTTACTCCTGTGGATATTATCGCGCGGGTTCCATGTATGGGTTCACCCGACGTAATATGTGTAATCAAGGGGGATGTCTAGTGGATTGTGATTCTGCGATTCCCTGATTTAGGGCTGACGTAGCTTCAGGATCCACTGACGGGGCATTGTGATTCACACAGCAGATTTTCCTTTAGGAGTCAAAGGGTCTTCTGCCATGTGCCGCAATAATGTTTCTTGACCGCCTGGATTTCGCTGAGATTTTATAATTTTGAAAGAATTCTAACTGGGCCTTAAGCATAAAAAATTAATCTAACCAATTCAGAATTGAGAACCCAAATACTTCAAAGAGAATAGGCATAATATATATTTAAACACAACAAAAATTTATTCGTCACGTAAATAGCATAAACGCAGCACATATAATATTCAGGACCCTATTTCTCAGTTAAAGTGTATATTTTTCTGGTTACCACTCAGATCATCACTTTAGATAAATTATTTCCAACTTTTAAAGTACTGCCATTCATTACTAAGCATCAATGTATAAAAAAAATGCATTTCATTACTGAATTGTAAGATCAAAAGTTTCGTTCGACTTTTCTAACAGGAACATGTTGTGCAATCTAATACCCCTGCTTTCCTCAGCATATGATAGCTACTATAAAATTTTTCAGCCTAACGCATGTCACACACAACAACTGGTTAAAAAAAAACCTTGAGGGAATGCCCAAAAACTAATAGGATGGAACTCCTTCCTTAAATTCCAAATCTGGCCTAGAGACCACGCCTTGAACCATCTTATGTCCGGGTTAGAAGAATCCACGTGAACGCTCAACATAGTCTGGAGTAATGTAGACACGCTGGAGTAGTGTAGACACTGCATTTAGTAAACTATTATCGTTAAACAGCTTTCATCACAAAGTTGAGGCCGGGCCATGCCAAGGAGTCCCTCCTCTGTCCTCGTTGTTCCGGGCTCCCGTCGGTTCCCAAATTTTGGCGATCACTAGTATTTCCCGCCTGCTTTCTTCTCGGGAAGGATAGCTAGGACTCCCATACTGAACGGAGACTTTTTTTTTTTTTTTTGAAACGACAAGTGATTTTCTTCTTTTCTTGAAATTTTCGACCACTTTCCCGGGATCCACCCACTACACTTCAAAATTATGCTATCTCCAATCCCGAGCCGGGGAACGCAGGCCTCCCCTGGATTAAATCTCAAAGTCTAAATTTTACTGGTCGGAAAATTAACATAAGATTCATCTATTTGTTAGAGGGTCAAAATGGGTAACCGATCCAGTGCTCCCATCGCCACCGTTGAGAAATAGCCCTTAAGTTGCGTGACATAAGACATCATGCCACTAATCCTGGTTCAATAAAAGTGTTTCTTTCGATTCCAGCGAGTCTGCGGATTGCTGAAACTCTTTGTAGATGCACAGACTAGCTGACACTTTGATGACCTCCATAAAACACTTACAAAGCTGATCCATTGGTGATGACGCCGCCGCTTTCTCCTCTTAAGCCATGCGACGCTCACGCGGGTCCCATAGCGTTACTTAACTACCCAATGGGGGAGGGGAGGTATGCTGCTGCCGGTCAACACGCTCATTCCACCATTGCTCGCTCAACGAAGGGACGGCTGGGAGGGGGCGGGGAAAAAAAAAGAATCATCCGAAATTGGGGCAAATGGCAAACTAAAAAAAAAAAAATGTATAGATAAAACGTACTACTTCCACAAAAATTCATTACCCCAAATTAAAAAATGAATAAATAAATTAGGAAATTTGTATTCCACCTGGATGTGCAGCCTCGCGGTCGCGAGCGCTGTCACATTGACTGCAGTGCAAATCTGAAGTTTAGAGTGCATTTCGTTTATTCTGAGCAAACTGTGTTGCAGTTATGGAAAGATTAGGTGATATTTCACCACGAAAAGCTTCGCGAATGGTGTCTTTCAGTGAATTCGGGAAAAACAATGCAGAAATTGGCCGGATAATAGGGGTGCACAAGAGCACAGTTATTTGGACGGCAGCTTGCGAAGATCCGTGATATGGGTAGAATCAAGAATGGCAGGCTGGGAAAATGTGGCCGAAATATGAAAACAACTCCTAGAAGTCACAACGCATTGAAACGGTTATGTCTGCGAAAGAGGTTCGTCGCGCCAACAGTTATAGCCAAAGAATTACGGGATAATTTTAGTACTCTTGTTTGTCCTATAACAGTGAGGAACAGGTTACGTTCTATGGGTCTGACGTCTCATAAGGCAGTAAAGAAGCCATTGCTAACCAATATACAATGCAAGAAACGTTTAGAATGGGAAAAGAAACATAAGGAGTGAGAAACACTGATAGGTGGCGTCAATTGTTATTTAGTGATGAGACAAAATTGAACATCGACGGTAACGACGCGACGCGGGGTGCCGAGTATTTCGACCAAATAACGAGGCGTTGCATCCCTCTTACACACTTAACACAAAAAAGTATCCATGCAGTGTTGTGATTTGGGGATGATCCATGTGTGTGAGAGCATTGTTAATGCACAGGTGTAAAAAAGTGTCCTCCAGGAAAAGATGGTGCCTTCAGGGCGTGATTTGTTCCAGGGTCAGCCATACATCTTCCAGGACGATTCGGCCCCATGCCACCGTGCAAAAATCATTAAAGCTTATGTGACGTCTTAAGGTAATGTTGTGCCTCTTCCTTGGCCTGGCAATTCGCCAGACTTGAACCCGATTGAGAATTTGTGGCGCATTCTGAAACGAAAAGTGCACGAACGTCACCCCGCAAATAAAGTGGAACTGATTAACGCAATTACTGACGTTTGGCACAACTGTATTTCTTCCAATATGTTGCGTAAGTTGGTTGACTCCATGCCCAACAGGTGTGCAGCCGTTGTTAAATCCAAAGGTCACCCAACGAAATATTAGGTACGTAATTGTATTTGAATTTGAACATGTTACTGTGCCATGATTTCTGTTTCGCAGCACATTTCTGTTCAAAACTTGAGTTCTGTTAAAGATATTCCCATTCTGTAAACTGATTTGGCTTCTGCATGAAATGTGCTTTAAATTATATACAATATATATATATATATATATATATATATATATATATATATATATATAGCAACACTGAAAACCCAAAAACGTCAGAAATTTCCAGAGTTGCTATTAATTTTTTCGTAACTGTAACTAACAAACATACATGTTAAAATACATACATAAGAAAAATAAAAATGAAAAAATGGTACGTTACCGAGGCAAGCGGCCTCGCTTTGCTTCATCTGTAAACGTCGATTCCGTCTGTATAACTCCATGCGTGTAAAAATTTTATGTCTGTAATGATAACAGGCAGCGCACCCTCAATGAACTCCAGTCCTTGTCCCGTCAGAACGGCAGTTGCTCCGGGTTTGTTCCGATATTCATGGCTTGCTTCGCCACGTGTTGTTGGCCCCTGCGTTATAAAGGGATTTTTGTCAAAGAATCGATTGTTTCGATTCTACTCACTAGAAAGATTCGTTTCGGTCGGTGATTCTTCCGGTTTAACGAACGATTTGTTTCTCGGGAAACGATTCTGAGTCGGTTCCTATCGTTTGCTGAGTTTCCAGTTTAGTGGATGATTTTTATGTTTATATTTGTTTTTAACTCTTACGGAAAATTTGTTCCTCGGTTTTCTTATACAATATGTCGTTTCGAAACGTTCACGTAATTCATTGCAATTATACTCTTCTGAATAAGATACAATTTTCTGACCAGAACACGAACTTCACCGGGACACCGTGCTGAAATTTTTATGTCTAGTAAAAAGTAATTTTGAGTGATTCATTCGGTGAATCAGATCTTTTACGGAATCGATTGTTTTCGGGAAAGATCCGTTCGCCAATGACCCAATTTTCTGATTCGTTTCTTTGGAACGAATCGTTATCTAATGACACATCTCTACCCTGCGTTCATAGTTTTCCGTTAAGTGCTCAGTTCATTGCGTGTTTCACACTTGGAAGCTACATGAGAAAATCTGTCCAACGGTGAAGTTTGGAGGCTTCGTGAGTTTTGAATCCTGAGTTTTGAGACCTGCAATTTCAGTTCTACGATTTCAGTCCCGTCGACTGCGCCGCTTTACGAACCGCACTTTGCTACCTCCACATAATATATGAATATATTTGCAAACGCACCGACCTTTACTACTTCCACTCTTTATGAATATATTTGCAAACCAGCGAGTCATCACATTTTATTTTGGTTAGATCAACCACAGACTAGATATTGTCAATTCCTCTTTAATCTGTTGACGCCTCTGAGGAAACTTACCTGGTTCGATTCACAGAATTACACACTTGAAAATATTGAGTCCAGAATTTCATTTGTAACTGTAACAATCCAGCGGTTTTATTCAGTTTTGTTCAGTGGCTTTGGAATTAACGTAGTGCAGTGAATGAGGAACCGGCATATTCCAGTATTCGCCTGTCTTTCCGATTTGGACTCTTTAACGTGCTTTTAGCTTGTCTACCACCGTAGTTCCCGTAAAACGCTTTCATCGCAAAGATCCGAGATCTTCCAAACGCGTTCCGTTCGCCTTAGAGGCCAAAAGACGTCTCTCCTCCCTTCAGACAAAAAAAGACCGTCCCTCTAAAAAATAAAAAATAAAAATAAATAAAAAATAAAACCGCGTGTTTCTCCTCACCTAAGGAATCTCTTTATTCCCCTACTAATTGTGTTCCGGACAAGCACTAACTAGTTTGGCAACATGTAAACTACCCTTCAGCCCGTGTTTCTCATTCACACACACTAAAACGATAATCACTTGCCACAATACAAACACATTGCTTTGACATATTTATCTTGACGACTTCACAAAAGGGAGGGGGAGGGCAAACAAAGGAATTCCACGCGAGAACAAGTATACTTATATTAAACCATATTTACAAAGAATATAACTGAAGCGACGTGGGAGAATCTTACACCCCCATCAAATTTTGCTGAAACAATCGTGTTTTCTCAGTATGAAAAGTATATTTGGGAGTTCTGGTGCTTTAATAGTAATTAATAATATTTTTTGGAAGCAGCAGAAGAATGGGAAGGAAATAAAGTGTGACCAATTCTTGAACCCGTTACCAGCTTAAATTATGATTTTTATTACTGCGTCTTTGAACATCATTACGTATAGTTAGCACTATAATGATATTAAAGGCATCATCTGCAATGATTCTGATCCTGGTGTTGTAAGAATTATAATTATTGTATTTTTATTGACCTCTGTCAGCAGTGGCGGACTTACAGATTTGGCGCCCATAGGCACAAATTTTCCAAGCGTCTCCTGCGGAGGAGCTCGTCACCCGTACGCCCGTTCTTGTTCTGATATCGGGACCGACAGAGTCGTACTCATGGGGGTCCAGCTCCAGGTGGTCTAGACCCCCCCCCTTCCTAAATGCTCGACTTCATGGTCAAACATATATATTCATATATTGGCTGACAATACACGATTTTGTGCTCACCCCTTCGAGCTTGGACCCTCCTCGAAATTAAGTTCTGCGTACATGCCTGGGGCCCGGTTCTCAGCAGGATGTGGCTGCGCTGCGTACCCCCCCCCTTCCCCCGCCACTTTCCAGGCAAAATGTTTATAGTTTCGTGCTCCCAACATGTCCCTATTCCTAAAAAGTACCCTTTTTTCAGCTTGGTTAATAAAAGTCCATACTTTTAAAAATGCCCCTTCTTTTCCATAGAATGAAGTTCCTCAAAATTTTTATCAGAATGATCAATTTTAAAATTTTTACATAAAAAAGTTCAGTTGTGTTTCAATATCTCAATCAACAATCAACAGAAATATCTACATGCCTGTAGCTATAATATTGTACTATTAGAAATTGGTGATTTGTAAAGAAACACCTTAAGAAAATATAATTTTTGTTAAGAAAATGAATAAAAATATCCGTTTATTAACGTAAAAATATGATTATTAAAGCGTAAGCTTTCAACACCAACGGGTGCCTTCTTCAAACTTATGCGTGGATAGGCAAGACACGAGAACTAAACAACAGAAAAATTTAAAAAACCAAACATGCCTTCTTCAAACTTATGCTATGTTGCGTCGCATGAGTGCGACAACGAGATATGTCTACAGAAATGTGCTAAGCGCGAAGAAATGTGCGCCATATTTGGGGAAGCTCAAGTGAGACGTCATTATTGCAGACCACAGGGTTAGTCAATATCTCGATGATTTCCCTGAGGGCAGTGCCTCTGGCGGTAGCATAAGGAGCCACTCTCTTTATCTGATTCCACTTCGGGATGGCGGAATGGGTAACCACTTCCCGGGATAGTGCGGTTGTCAATTTTCTGTGCGAGACGTCCCGCTTGTGTTCGACTAGCCGAAGAGCAAAAGAACGTTTTGTCACTCCGATGTAATGTTTTGGGGTATCATCCGGGTATTCCAATGGCATGGAATACACTCCCGCATCAGTCAGTGAGGTATGGGTGTTCCTGGATGATAGCAGATGGCGTGATATCGATCTTGGTGAGCGTATTTCAAAGCTAAGCCCGAGTTTCTTTAAGGTGTTCTCCAAGAAGTAGGCTTTTCAGCAGCTTAGTTTCCCTTCCTTATTTTTTTGCAATCGCTATTTTCCGATTCTGAGCCCCACTGAGTTTTCCCGTTTTCGCCCTCATTACTCACGGAGATTTCAGCACAGCACCCTACACACACTAAAACAAGCTTGTTCAAACTTCCTAGTAAAGATCCAAAAAAGTACAACTCACCGCAGAAACTGCCGCAAACGCTAGGTTAATTACGAGTATGACACTTTGATACACTTATAGCTCTGACCGATTCCAGTTCCCTGAGCTTGGTCTTTGTGCAGTGCATTTTCATCTGGTTGGGGGTTGGGGGTACACGTACACCTACACGCACGCCCAGCCATTCAGATGAAAGTAATTTAAAAACGTTTGTCTTCGACCACTTATGGTATGGTAAACGGGTCTCACACGGTCACACCCATGCCTCCTCCCATGGGACTCCCTGGGAATGAAGTAGTTCTTGTCCCTTTCTTTTGCTTTCCTTTTTTTCTCTATTCGTTGTTTGTTGTGTCGTGGTCACCATCAGGAAAGGGAGGAAACAGGACAGACGTAGCGTGCCCAGTGCCCCTCCCCCGGAATATGTTTTTTGTTCTCCTCAACCTGTTCGTATTTTGGTCGGAATGATCAGTATCAATCATTTCCGGCCATGCCTCCTACGTTGCAGCAGTAGTTCCGTCCAAGAATGAGAGCTGGGACTCACTCAGACAAAGAACACTACCTCCCTCCTTCTCAAACAGGAGGTTGTGGTGCGGTGGTTCCCCAAAGGCGCTGGTAGTGTTGTTGTCTCTCTCACACACACGCACCCCCCAAAATAAATTTTAGGGAACGCTGCTACGTCCGAACATGACTCTGCTTAGCATTGTTCCCAGTCCCACCACAATTTTACACCCTCACTGAAATTTTTGCGCCCCTAATGAAGCTGCGCCCATAGGCACGTGCCTACCTTGCCTTATTGGAAATCCGCCACTATCTGTCAGTTGTGTCCCGAAACCGATGTTGGAAGTGCACTTTCTGGTTTGTTGGTTACTAACGAGGGGCTTCATTTAGACGCTTATGCGGTTGTTGAACTTGTGTAGAAAATACTTTTCTCTATGGCAGTATGTAGCGTTGTTGCTGTTCCGCAAACTGAGACTGCTGTTGTAAGGGCGAAAATTAACTATTAAAATTATGTTCGATAACGTATGCTGTTATGTAAATTTATGCATATTCATGAAAAAGATATGCCACGTATTCGCCTCTGAAAGACTGAATTTCCCATCAGCGAAGGACTTCTCTATCCCACGGAGGAAATAACTTTCTTTTTCAAAGCCATTGTTAAAGACTACAAATGCCTAGCATTGGTCTAATGGCGGCAACGAAGTACGAGGTGAACAATCGCAACGGAAACACGGGATTCCGGAGAGTCATTAGTGGCTAAAGAAATCCCTACATTTAGATGATGTCATAGAGCTGGACAAAGCTCGATGGCAAAAGGCGCTAGTCAGTCTGGTACATTGTATTATTACTTTGTAGTCCAAGTATGTATTACAGCTAATGTTTGTATTGTATTGATGTATCTGTAGAGAGTCTAGTTCAGTGTTGCCAGGTGGAAAATTCAAAAATCAGCAGATTTCATCCCAAAAAATCAGTAGATTAGTTAAAAAATCAGTAGATTTTTTTTTCGCTACAATTTACAATATATCGCTTTCAAAATGAAGTAAAAATGTTGGTCTGATCACATAATCAATGATTTCCACTTAATTTTTTTTCTTAAAAGGCAATAGTTTGCTTTTCTGCTGTGATCTGTAATACAAAATCTAATCAGAACCAGCGCCAGAATTTTTTTTAAATTGTAACATGCCCAGCGGCACATGTTACCCAAAAAAAATATAAGCCCCCAACCAAAGTTTTACATGTCCAAATATACATACACACAGCATGCACATACTATACTATTTTTTTCTAAACATTTCAGAAAAACGAAAAGCAAAGTACTTTTACTGCATATCATAAATTGCCACAGAAATGAAATTTGAACTAACCTATAATTCACAGCATTTCTGAAATTGCAACATCGAGTATGACCAATGAGTTTCCATGTCAAATCAGCTCAAAAAAGTAACATTTTTGACCTGAACCCTTTTGATTTTCATGAAACTTGTACTTATTGTGTCTACAATGCCTATCACAAATAAAAGTAACTGCAGAACTAATTTGTCAAAAGCGCTCATATTGGGCTGTTTATAAGCTTATTACATGAGCTTTCATTTGAGATATCACACAATCACGTTGTGCACAATTTCAAATTCATTCAGTTTGACTTTTAATCTCCCAAAACACATCCCACCGATTTTATTAAATAAAGGAAAGAGAGGTAGTAAGGAAATTTACTGGGAAATAAAACTTTTTTTCACATATTATCTTGTAAAGAGCTAGATTTTTTACATATACCTGATCGGGCAGGTAGGAAAAACAAATACATGATCAGACAGAATTATTACATGCCCCAGGCATGTCGGGCAATAAAAGTTGGAGCCATGCAAAAAAAAATTGCTCTAATCTTTATCATCACTGTCACTATCATAGATGCTACTGTTCATTTTTTTAAAAAGACCTTTTTCTACATTAAAGTTGTAGCACGAAGAACTGGATAACATACGCTTTGTATGCAGTAACCCACATAAGGTGTTTGAAGCAAGTCTGTTTCGCTGCTTTGTTTTCATAAGGTTAACCACAGAAAAGATTCTTTCAACTGCAGCACTTGAATGTGGGAAAGATAATAAGCATGCCACAAATTTTGACAATATTGGAAACAACGTGCTTCCGTCACCATGGCATTTATTTCTAATACATGACCAAAAATCATATAAACATGCATCCGACTGTATTCCAAGATCTGTATTCCGTAGCAATCGCCATTCACTGTCTAGTGTTTGGATCTCAGTGGGAGGAATCACATTTGGAAAGAAAGAAGCCAAAGGTGCAATTGATGGAAACTTCTTCCCGAGCACATTGACAGGGCTAAGCACTTCAAAATTTGGACCATTGTCAGCAAATGGAAATCTTTTAATTATTTGATGGGCACTTTCAATATAAAAATCCAGGCATCTCGTGCGGAAGGAATGAATGAATCACTTGGTTTGAGAGATTCTCAGCACTGGAAGATAGAGTTACAAATGTTTTTGCACCAAAATACATATCTTCCCATTGAAGGAATTTATTTGGATTTCTGTATTCAATCTTTTCAAGGGCAGTATTTCTTAAATAATCTGGTTTCATGTATGCTTCCAGTATGGTTTTTAAAGAAGTTGAAATGCTTTCTCTCATAGTGTGAATTTGTGGCATTTCACTCTGCATCTGCTTATTTAAACTGTTAAATATAGGCAGCACATACTCCAGAAATTCCAAGTACATCTTGTTAAGAGGACCTTTTAACCTATTCAAAATTATTTCTGCAGCCATAACACGGTCAGTAAAAACAGCATCTGTAAAAAATAATATTAATGCATCATACTGTTCCAACAAGCGTGTAACAACAGAAAGCAAAGATAACCATCTAGTTTGACTTGGGTGCAGGATTTTATGTGGTTTTACATTGACAGAAATTTAGAATTCCTTCAGTTGCCCAAGTCTTTTAGGACTGGATTGAAAATAGTTATATACATCCCGTGCCAAGTAATCTACTACCCTTGGCAGTTTGGCGTATGCGTATGATGCTGCCAAATGAAATGAATGACATATACATTTTAATGCAAATAAATAAGGCACATCAGCTTTCAGGAGAGTCATTAGAGAATGATTTCCACCAGTCATAACATTAGCACCATCAGCTGCATACCCTATTAAATGTTTTTTCCATGGTATACCAGCTTTAGTAAAGGATTCTACCACTTTATCATACAAAGCTACAGCAGTAGCATCTTCTATTGGTATTAGATCAAAAAATAAGTCATTCACTTTATCACCAGTAAATACTCTAGCTACCAAGCACAGATGCTTATGACATGCTTTATCAGTTGATTCATCAACTATAATTGAGACCTTTTCCTTTTTTAACACTGCCCACAATTCTTCCTTACTGTATTCACCAGTAACATGTTTAATTATTGCAGCAGTTTTTGTTCTCCCACATGAAATCTTATTGGCTATCTTCGAATCAGGACAAGCAGCTTTCAAAAGTTGTGGCAAGTGTTCCATGACGCTAAATGGTAAATTGTGTTCTGCGACGAAGGAAACTAGGCGAATTTCGCTTTCTTTAACTTGCTGCTGCAATTTAGTTTCATTACTGCATGAGGCTACATCCATAAGTGTTTGCTGCCCCACAACCTTTCGAGCGTTTGCCTCATGTTTGTTTGTCGAGTAATGTCTTTCAAGGAGAATTTTACCTGCTTTTAAATGCATGTCGCACACCTTGCAGTATGAAAATGCCTTACCTTTTGAACTAGCATGAAGCCAGCCCTTAAATCGTTTATCTTTCTCCCATTCCTCTTTATACAGCTGTGTGTATTTAGGGTTTTTTTTTTTTTTTTTTTTTTTTTTGGAGGTGTTTGCAAATTAAGATTTTCTCTGCTGCAACTCCCTGTTTCACTAGCCATAATTAATTCCAGCAAGAAACAGGTTCCCCTGTTAAAAAGTAATGGTAGGCCAAAACTGTTGGTACCAATACAGTGACACAACAACGAACTACAAAAAACTATATGGACCACTATGAAGGAGGATCAGCACGCTTTACGTCGGGTAGTGAGCTGACAACAAAGAGGTGACTTGCGTTTAAGATGGTTTTTGTGAGAAACTCCCACGACTGGTTGGAAATAAAAGTCGGCCTGATGGCCTTAGTTTTAACATTCCAGATGTTTTCTTTTTCCATGACCATTGACATGACCCTAAGGACGAAGTGACTTAAAGCATTACATTTTCTTTCTTTCCCCCCTGAAAGAGGAGGCGAAAACAGCAAACGAACAATTTTTTCTTTAACAGACCTGGCAACCCTGGTCTAGTTTCAAACGGAGGCGGCGGAAATGGAAATAGGTTAGGATGCTGCTTTTAACAAAGGGGAAGGAAATACATGATTCTATATATACAACTGCACTTACCTTTTCTAAAGCAATAAAATGTCCCCAACGGCCCGACTGGAAGCTCTCCGATACCACTCGCACTGTTCATACAACAGTGTCCATTCTAAGAACACAGATGGTTCCTCTTAAATTAGTAATGTGACCCTTCGAGGCGCAGAATCTCCAGCTTCCCAAGACCATAAGATCCGTTAAAACAGTTGTTTACAACATGCCTAGGGTCATTGGTTTCAGCCTCGGCTACAGATCAGATACTCCTTCTTTCAGTTACGGATAAAAGGGGTTAAAAGAAACCATAAACAACACTCACGGGTACCGGACAGTTACGGATTTCAAATAAAATCTTTAACAGTATCATTACAAGCTCTCGAAAAATTAGCAATTAATGAATCATGAAAAAATCAGTAGAAATACGGTGTTTTTATAAAAAAAAGTCACTAAATCACTAAATGCATGAAAAAATCAGCAGATCTACTGATAAATCAGCAGACCTAGCAACCCTGGTCTAGTTTCAAACGGAGGCGGCGGAAATGGAAATGTCACAGGCCATCTCGCGACGGGATGTAAGGACAGCAGGTTTGCGTGATGGGGGGCCAGCCAGGGGTGTTCATCCGAGTTGGGGGCCATTGTAGCCGGATGGCGTAAGTAAGGAGGAACGAAGAATTTCAAGTCAGATCGCCGCGCCTAAGGGCAGCGACCGAGAGGGATGATGGGCATTCTCCCAGGAGGAGAAGAGAGGTGACGTGGGCAAGAAGCAAGGTCTTTAGATATACCTCATGGTGGCAAGAAGAGAGTGGAGTGCCAGAGATGAAGTGGGTTTCTGGAACGTTAGGACGTGGGGGCAGGAGCTCCCGTACGAAATGTTGAGTGGAGGCCGAGGCCGAGTGCTTCATGAGTGAAGACTCGGAGTTGCGATAAATTGCGTCTGGTCGGTGTGTGGATACACTGAAGTTTCCCGAAAGAATAGCTTCAAAGCACGGAGTACGTGCCAAAAGCATCGGATAGATTCCGAGCGTATGTGGCTGGAAGAGATAAGCCGAGTAGAGGAACGCAAGTTTGAGCAATAGGGTGGCAAACTAACTAAACCATAGGGCATTTCCAACGAAGTCGTCCGTCGCGAGGAATCAGACTCTAAAACTTTGAACTATCCCTAATAAACTTGTTGAGTTACATCACGGAGTGCACCTAGTATCAAAATGCCTTCTTTAGAACCTTCCCTCCCTTCTTCGATTAGCAGATAAACCATAGTAAAGCTGAGGAAGAGAGCGCCTGGACTTTCGTAATACGCACGAAGTTAAGTAGAAACGAACCTTGTTAAATTTGCTGGTTGTGGGTAGGTGCGAATGAAACAAGCTGACGCCCTCCTGAGTGGAGGTGGGTTATAGCAACGGGCGATACGCTCCCCCCTACAGCTGTGTAGGCCGCATGACGCCCTTCATAGACTCGTATGAGCGTCATGCACTCATAAAAGGTTTGCTGGATCCATACTTCTAAAAAAATTTGCAGGAATGAGTCCAGTTGAGAAATTAAGGTATTCAAAACTTCTAAATTAGGGGCGTAGAGGTCGCGCATCATATATAGTCGTGTCATTTCCAGCGCAAATGATACAGCGCTTTCATTAAATTTTAGTTTTTGAGAAATGAATTCCTGTGCGATCTCAGCTCTGGTTAGGACACACAATTTCTGCGATAAAATTTTGGCAAGTTGCTTCTTTATTAACTACTCACCATGGCGATAACAAATCTTTGCTGCGTCTTTTAGAGAAGAGCCAACAATCTAAACTTTATGTTCCCCAAGAATACCACAAAGATTGAAGTGGCCTTCTAAATCTTCGAGTAACTTAAGGAATTCTCCGACTGCATTATAACTTATGGTGTCTGGTGAAGGTACGAAATATCTCACGGCAAAGTGCTGTGTTGTAGACCAGTGTTCCGCAACCGTTTTCCACTTGCGGCACACCATAAATTATCCATGACTCAACACGGCACACCAAAATGTTAATCCCCTCAAAAAAGCATGATGTAACACTAATAGTATAAATACGTAAAGTAATCAACCTATTATTATTATTATATTATATTGTTATTCTACTATATTAGTATTAAACAGAAATTGACTTGTGCATTTATTAACAATTTATGAACTTTAATTCACTGTAGAAAACACAAAATACACTTTTGTATTATTATTAAAATAAATAATTCTACTCATATCTTCATTGTGATACTTGAGCGCCTGCTTAGCTGCACACAGCCGGCTGATCGGTGGCGAAATCGTTGACAATGCAAGTCTCATTTCTTCATCGACGGATGTTTAAATTTCAGTCAACGTGGAGAAGCCCAGTTCATACAAATAGGTAGTTGAAAATGGCAATAAAACATTAACGGCCATCTTGGAATTTAGCCGGGTATTCTCTCCTTATTGCCAACCAAAATGTGCCCAAAGGCACTTCGAGGAGTTTTAATTTCAATGTTCTGTCTGCTTTTAAATCTGCGAGTTCCTCTTGTATATTAATCGGAAGAGGTTTTGAATTCGCAACGAATGGATCACGAACCCAGTCGAAATCTTGAACACTCTCCCCAAAATACACTGACGGAAAAAAATCTCAACACCACGAAAAAATAATTGTAGAGGAATGAAATGGCGGCAATACATTTGTATAGGTAACATATGTAATCGATTAAGGTTTCAAGATCGCAGCTTAATGTAAGCGCGAGAAGAGCCATTTTAAATGTGAAATGCTGGTACATTAATAACCGGTGTAACCGCCAGAATGTTGAATGCAAGCATGCAAACGTTCATGTATTGTGTTGTGCAGGTTCTGGATGTCAGTTTGTGGGATGGAGTTCCATGCCTGTTGCACTTGGTCGGTCAATACTGGGACGGTTAATGCTGGTTGGGGGTGACGCTGGAGTTGTCGTCCAATGATGTCCCATACGTGCTCGATTGGAAGAAGATCTGGTGATCTAGCAGGCCACGGCAACATGTCGACACTCTGTAGAGCATGTTGGGTTACAACAGCGGTATGCAGGCGAGCGTTATCCTGTTGGAAAACACCCCCTGGTTCATGAATGGCAGCACAACAGGTTGAATCACCAGACCGAAGTACAACTGTGCCGTCAGGGTGCGTGGGATAACCACGAGAGTGCTCCTGCTGTCATAGGAAATTGCTCCCCAGACCATAACTCCAGGTGTAGGTCCAGTGTGTCTCCGCCGCAGACAGGTTGGTTGCAGGCGCTCACCTGGCCTCCTTCTAACCAACACACGGCCATCACTGGCAACCAGGCAGAACCGGCTTTTATCAGAAAACACAACAGATCTCCACTCCGTCCTCCAATGAGCTCTAGCTTGACACCACTGACGTCGCAAACGGCAGTGGTTTGGAGTAAGTGGAATGCACGCTACAGGGCGTCTGACTCGTAGCTGTCCTTCAAGTAACCGATTTGTAACAGTTTGTTGTGTCACTGTGGTGGCAACTGCAGCTCGAATTGCTGCCGCAGACGCAGTACGATGCGCCACGGCCATACGCCGTACACGGCGGTCTTCCCTCTCAGTAGTGCCACGTGGCTGGCCGGAACCCAGTCTTCTTGAGGCTGTACATTCCCTTGACCACCGCTGCCAACAATCATGCACAGTGGCTACATTCCTGCCAAGTCGTTCTGCAATAATGCGGAAAGAAAATCCACCTTCTCGTAGTCCTATTACACGACCTCGTTCAAACTCCGTGAGCTGCTGATAATGGCTTCTTCGTCTTCTCAAAGGCATTCTTGACTAACATCAATACACTACGTCGAATCTCAACGATAACTAACGCTCACGAACGTTACAGCGCGTATTTACAGCAAACCTGCTTTGCATGTTCCGAGGGGCGCTACTAGCGCCACACGTATGCGCCGAGCGCGAAATTTGCATAGACGTCATCTTACAGATGTACTCTCACCACCTACCAACTGTCGTTTATCTAACACAACCCCTTCTTGGTGTTGGGATTTTTTTCCGTCAGTGTACTTCCTGAAATTCTGCTGTAAGATGCTTCTAAATGTTCTTTAATTCATCATCACTTTATTACCGTCAGCATTTGGCCATACAGTCGGGAACATCTCAAACGACCCTGTTTCAATTATCTGTATACTCAAATTCAGCTTATTCACAAATCCTTGAATCTTATAAATACTAGTCAGAATATTTTCGTTCCTACCTTGCATTTTTCTGTTCAGCTCATTTAAGTGTACGAAAATATCGGAAAGATATACCAACTTACATACCCATTCATCATCTGCAAATAAATCCGCTTACTCATGCCCCTCAACAGTCAAAAATGCATGTACCTCCTCTTGAAGTTCAAATATTGGCGTTAACACATTTCCTCGTAATAACCACCGTACTTCTGTATGTAGCAGGACTGTAGTGTGTTCGGATGCCATTTCCTGACACAAAACGGAAAAATGCCGCCAATTTAGGGGCCGCGATTTGATGAGGTTCACGACTTTTACTACTTCGTCCAGCACAACTTTCAGAAAAGATGGCAAAGACTCGCATCGTATGTTAGAATTTATTTCGCGTACTTTAGCTACAGATCCTTTCACTCGGCCTGTCATAGAAGCGGCTTCGTCTGTACAAACACTAACGCAATCCTTCCATTATGGAACACATATTCATTAATCACACGAAATATTTCTTCACCGGTGGCTCGCTCGGGAGTTCTTTGCAAAAAAAGAAATTAGTTGCAATTACATCTCCATCGAAGTACCGAATGTAGGAAAGAAGTTGTGCGTGACAGATAATATCTCGTCGATCTGAAGTGAGAACTTCTGACTGCTGTTGATTTTCTCTTTCATAATGTCTTCAATGTCACTGGACATGTCACTAACACGGCGACTGATTGTGTCAGCAGAGAGAGGAATTTTTGAAATTTCACTAGCAGCTTCTTAACCCAGGACCATTTTCACCATCTGCTTACAAGCAGGCATTAACAACGTTTCAGCTATTGTGTGTGGTTTTTTGGCCTTTACGATAAGGTCGGCTGCCTTATAGCTAGCTTCCTGTACTTTTTCCGAAACACGTATACTGTCGCAGTCATGAACGTTGCTTGTTTTTTGTTTTGTTCCAACCACCGACGAAAACAGTTGTTATCTTTGCTTTACAGAGAAGAATGTTTTGTTGACAAATGTCGTTTCAATTTACTGGGACTCATAGCAGCATACTGAGTTTTTCACCTCACACGATACACTTGGGGATTGGGCATGTTTTATCACCACACCAAAAAAAAAACCAAAAAAAAAACCGTAAGATAGTAAATTATCACTATACTGCCGGTGCACTAATTTTTGTTTCTTTTTTGAGGGCTCAATGCTTTCACTACTTGCACTCGTGGACGGAACACTCTGTACAAGGAACTTGTCCATCTTGAAAAAATAAAATAGTTTAATAGTAATAGAAAATAGCAAAACTGACTAGCAATCACAATTTTCGGACTACTTCAGAGCACAGCTGTGATAGAACTGAAATAATTGTAAGACGCGGGGCCCAATACTCTTCAAAGGGAAGGAGAAGATATACACAGTGCGTCAAAGAATTTTTAAGACTGGGTTTGTAAAATAAAAGAGAAACAAGAAATTACAATTTGTTTTGGTTTGTTATTCAAAATAAGTCCCTCCGGCTTCAATACACTTGTTACAGCGATTTAATAATGATTCGAATGCCTGTTCCAGTTCACTTTGCGAAATTGCCTCCAAAGCACGCGTCGAAGCTGTTTGTATGGTTGAAATATCATCAAAATAACACCCTTTTAACGTCATTTTAAGTTTTGGGAAAAAGAAAAGTCTCAGGGTGCTAAATCAGGCGAATACGGTGGATGATTCAACACACAGACCTTATTTCCCGCCAAAAATCTACAAACAAGAAGTTAGGTGTGAATGGGTGCATAATCGTGCAACAAACACCAACTGTTTTCATCTTGATATTCTGGACGAATGCGACGAATTCTGCCCATCAAAAGCTTCAAAACATTTAAATAAAACTCACCAGTAATTGTTTGTCCACTTGGAACAAATTCTTTGTGGAACAAATTCTTCCCTTACTGTTGAAGAATGTAATGAGCATTGTTTTGATTTTCGATGGAACTTTTCTTGTTTTTTGGCTTGTGGCGAGTTTTTTTACTTCCATTCCGCACTTGTCGTTTTGTTTTAGGATCATATTGAAAACACCATGTTTCATCACCTGTAACAATCGATTTTAAGAAGTTTGGATCATTTTCAGCTCCTGAAATGATGTCTCTGCAATGTGCACTTCTCCTTGATTTTTGTTCATTATTTAACGTGTGTGGAACAAATTTAGCACAGACTTTTGTTTTGCCCAAATCTTCATGCAGGATGGTTCGAATCGTTTCTCTGTTGATGTTTAAAGACTCTTCCATCATTCTTAGTGACGCACGTTGATTGTTTGCCACGAAATCACGCACTTTTTCAATAATCTCAGGTGTCCTACATGAACTTGGTCTTCCGGTATGCTTATCATCTTCTAGCGTATCTCTTCCGTCCAAAAAATGTTTGTGCCACAGGAAAGCATTTGATCTACTTAAACAAAACTCACCGTAAACTTGTTTTATCATTTGGTACGTTTCCGAGGCACTTTTACCAAGTTTTACGTTAAATTTAATAACAGCCCTTTGTTCCATCTTAATAATTCTACACGAAAAAGTTTTTACTTCTCTAATGAACGCCCGTTTCGTTTGAGTTACTTTAACAACTGCGCAGTACTTTTGGCAGAAAGCAAGCAGGTGGTCACGGTTTATAACGCATTCGCGATTACACTGGTGGCGCCACCGTAGGCTGAAATTCAGCGCCAGTCCTAAAAATTCTTTGACGCACTGTGTATATACCGACTTATTTAAAATAAAGTCTAACAATGGGCGGGTACATCGGTACAGGAAATGAGTAATAAAGTTGAAGAAGCACTAACAAACAGGGACTAATACCAAAACAACGTAATAAAATAAAAAACGACAGGAAAAGTTTTGCTAATCCCGCACTTTTAGGGAAAAGCGTACACAGAACATGCGGCAAGTGTAACAAAGAAGCATCGTATTCTTATTTATGGTTTTAGACATAGCGTAACACCAATCTTGCTCATGAAAAAGACATTACGTTATACAGTATTGGCGACCGAACTCGTTCGAACAGATTCATAGAATAAGTCAGAAATGGCAAATATCACGGATCCTCTCGGTGTCTTTGACCATAATGTTGTGCCTAAATATTCTACAGCGTATTCAGCGTTATACTGTACTACCTAATTCTCTTGTAGCACTGTACGAGGCCTGCGGTTCAGATTTATCGGACAGTGAATACGCAAGGTACGAAAATCATGTTCCTCGTACTTTAACTGCGGTACCTCAGCAGCAATTCACCCCACCACCCCCAGTAAGAAGGAGCAAAATCCTTGCTCATTATGTACCACATGCGGGTTCCATTGTATTCAAGGGAAACGGCGGGTCTCTTAGGTTTCTTGAAGATTTCGAAGTTCACTTCGATTTGTACAATGTTCCTGAGGATTGCCAAGTGCCTATTGCTGGCACATGTTTGCAAGACACTGCCTAGGTCCGGTACAGACAGTGGCGTCGGATGGACCCAGGGGGCTCGTATCATCAATTTAGAGCTGAATTCTTGGAAGTATTACCCTCTGGCACAAATAAGGCTGGCCTTGCTCAACAACTGTTTTCCAGGCAACAGTGTTCATCAGTTAGTCCCGTCTCGTTTGCTCTGGAAACAGATAGGCTTTATAAATTATGGGATCCCGCTGCAGTCGAGCCTGACGTTATTGACACTTTACTACAGCAGCTTGACCCCTTCCTGCAGGATTTTTTAGAAGCTAGACGTCCTGTCTCAGCTCACGTGTGCCTGAAACTCATCCGAGTTCTTGAAGAATGTCATAGCAGAGGGCAATCTTCACAGAACCCATTGTCCCAGGTCCAAGAGTAAAGAAGAAGAACGTTTTTGAAGAACGTCATTGTAGAACGGACACATTAATTATGATAAGAAATAATGAACTGAACATTATGCTACTTTTGCACAAAAGAAAGAAAGACAGAGTACAAAGCCCAGGAAGGCAATAGAAGGTTCGAGAACATTTTTTCGATGTTGATGGCCTCAGACAAAGAACTTCAGTTTTCTCACGCCTTAGAAAGGAATAGGCCTTTCCAACCGACTGATAAGCATCTACAATTGTACCGCGACTTTCGCTGTACATTATCAGCGTTGCACAGGCGCCTAAAAGTCTGGAAAGCCATCCATTTACGTTTGTGTAGCTACAGCAGTGTATATTGTGTTAATGTAAGGATGTTCTTCGGCGGTAGTATTACTTTCTCAAAGGGTGCACTTCCTACTGTGTAGATATAACGGACCGTCGGGATGCGAAGGGTGGGATTAAACCCATAGGTTAAGAAAGCTTCGCCGATGCCAAGGATCAATGGACGCGCGACGCCAGCGGACGGACGCTTGGCAGGGAAGAACGCCACGTCAGCAGGTTGGCGAGAGAGGAGTGTTGGGGCCGGAGGCATTGCGCATGCGTAGTGCTGTGGAGGTGAGGAGAGTGGGTCTCTTAAGAGGAATGAGTTAGTTAGTCTGATTTCGTCCAGCGAAAAGAGTAGTTCTATGGTAACGGGACGCGCAGCGTTTTCCCATTTTTTGAGCAAGCGGCCGTTCCAGGTATATGGAGGTCCGAGGCTCTGGATGATGTTAGTCAGCGCACTATCTTTGCAGAGATAGGATTTTTGGTTGCAGCGGCACAGGTCACGGTCAGGGAATCCCGCTTGCGTTATAGATATTCATCCACTACAAGGTAATTTATAGCACTTACGAAGACTAAGTTCGCAACGACGTGGAAGCATGAGTTAGAACAATAATAACATTCTCAGAGATACAGATCTACTAATAGTAGGCAGATTCTCTCTAAAACGTCAACGTCGAAAGCTGGGGATTAGGTATTTTTTTTAGGAACGATTCTTCTAGACTTCCAATCCCAATACCCGTCAGATCTAGACTTTAGTGAAACTTGATGCAAGAGGAAGAATAATCCACCGCCGTCAGAAGCTAACTGTTATTCAATAAAGGTTTGTGTTGTGTCGATAAATCCTCTCGAGATTCTTCTATTGTAGTCGTGATCATTATTCTGCTCGTTCAGCCGTTTCTCACCGCCTTCCTGGTTCACAGATATTATAACGAAGTGGGGGATGCTTCGTTGGCTCGCCCGAACAGAGTTCAGGGAGTGTTTCAGAAAAACAGAAATGCTTCCTTGTGACTGTGAGAAGCACATATAGCGTTGACACCTCCGAGTCATCAGTAGGAGGCGGGGCCACTGCACGTGACCAGTATTTTCGCTCTCACAGCACAGTAAATATGGTGCATTCGGTAGGATACAGAACAAACGAACTTTGAGGAGAGAGGCAGGCTGATAAGAATTACAGGAGAAATTCGAGTTAGGTAGATAGGAGAAAGATCCCAGTACCCACAGATGAAAGAGAAGGTACCGACAGAACTTTAACCGACGGCGGGAGGCTAGGGGAGGTCAGCAACCAGGACGCTTATCGCACGCCGTAGTGGACGAGAGTTCCAGTGCAACGAAGGAGACCTACAACCCAGAAGACGAAAGGACGGATACCGTGAGGAGAGCTCGCAACCAGAGTACCCCACGTACTACAGGACACATTCTTCGAAAGCGGACGACGAGAGAACGACTACCGTGAGGAGAGCTGGCAACCACGTGCTACAGGACTTTTTTTGTGTAAAGAAGTCAGACCAAAGTTGAAGTGCCCGGCCACCCCAAGACACAGAATGAAGCAGAAGGGAGCTCGAATCGCTTCGGCGGGTAAGTACCACTTTGGAACCGCAATTTTAATTCCTGGGCACTACCTGTAGTATTTTAGCCACCTAAAGCTAATAGAATTCGCGTTAGGGTGCGGTCAGTTAGAGAACATAGGGTCAAGGATATTATCAATTGTTGAAGTGCAAAGTGTATTTATGTGTAAAAGTTCGAGGTCACTAGTTAAGTTAGGAGATCAGTTGTGTTTTATTATTATATGTTGAAATAGGCATGTAGGAATGTTAGGAGTGAATAGTCTAACCAGTTTGAGAGCATAGGCTGATATCGAAAATTTGAGTGTATTCTTACATGTACATTGATTTTTATGAGTATTGTATATGAATATTGCATGAAATATGGATCAGCTTTTGGACGGGCAAAAAGAGTCAGGAGTACGAAAAGCAGAATGTAGCGGGAAGTGAAGGCGAAAGTGATAAAGAGCTAAATAACAGCTCAGATTCTAACCAAGAGATACAGGTTAACCAAAGAAAGATGGAAGGGGATACCGCTAGGTTGGAATTGGAATTTAAATGTAGAATGCTCGAATTGCAGGAAAAGAAAGCGGAAAGAAAATTGCAGGAAAAGAAAGCGGAAAGGGAATTGAGAAAAATCGAGCTGGAAGCCGAACGGGCTGAGAGGACGCTTCAGCTGCAATTAGCTGATAGAAAGGGACTTCGAGCTGAGGAAACAACAGTTATCCTTAGAAAGTCCGGCTCCGGCGACGAAGGGGAACGATCCGGGGGCCTAGCCGATTATACAGTATGACAATCATATAGAGGACAATTCCAAAGAATCTCTCTAAGCCCGAGGAAATCCTAGATTTTTTCGATTCCATAGAGAGCTGTTCCAGAGGAGATGCAGGGACGGTTAGTCGTGGCTTTATTTAACGCAGAATGCGTGGACCACTTGTTCAGACGGCTAACCCTGGAGCGGTATGGCTATTACCTCACCGTTGAGGAAGCGATTTTGGCGGAGTGTCACTTGACCCCCGATATATATCTCAAACAGTTTGAGACAATTAAGAGGAATAAAGAGGAAAGTATTGGGCGAGCGCTCCAATGGAGAAGTGCGGCGTATCAGAGTTCAAGCAATTAATGAATTTATTAATATGCGACAAATTCAAAGTTTTGCTTTCTCCAAGTTTGAAGACTTATCTTCTGCAGAGGGGTGCCGTGGAGAAATTGGTTTTAGCGGGCGAACTGGGAGAGCTATGTGACCTTTATGAGACTCATGCAGAAGCTATGGAATTGGGAGAAGGGAAACCAAAAAGCAATTATGCGGCGGGCTCTAATTTTAAAAGGAGTCTGTATAATACGGGAGGAACAACCCAGGTAAAAAGAGATATCCTGATTCGGTTGCTGGGAATTTCCCAGAAAGGAAAATTCCCAGCAACCGAATCAGGATTCCAAAATAGGGGGGCAATTAATAGACCACCAGGGAACTCTAATTTTGATTAGGGCGTGATTTGTTTTCTTTGCGGGAAGGCGGGGCAGCGAAAGATGCATTGCAATCAGAGAGTTACACCAGGGCAGAATAACAAGGGATCAACAGGCTATTGGAGAAAAGATGAGAATAAAAAAATAAGTCGGGTAGCGACTAGAGGGGAGAGAAGGGAATTAACAGATAAAAGGGGCGTCGAGACGAAACTAGAAGAGGGCCCATGAAATTAAATGCTAAAATGGGAAGGATACCGGGATCCGAGAGTAGCCAATGCGAGATAATGGAGATACCCGTAGGAGGACAATTAAGGATAGAAACAGAGAAAGGAATTCGGGCCGAAATAATCGTAGACAGCGGGGCCGAATTTTGTTGTGCGAAAGAGGGTAAGTTAGGGGAAGGAGATGAGGAAGAGATCAGGCAGATAAATTTAACCGGATTTGACGGGAGAACAGCTAACTTTCCCATAAAACAACTGCAAGCTAGATTGATAGACACAGATTTGGAAAAAGCAAGGAAAGAGGTAATGGGTATGACGGAAATAATTTGCGCGATCGTATCCCAGCTCAGTAACGACACTTTAATTACGCCTTTAGATTACGCAAAAATGAAGGAAGCTAGGCAAGCGAGTCCCGAATGGATAGATTCAATCCGGGTGGCATTTACAATTTCAGGAGAGAAGAACGACGAAGACGATCTGCAGGAAAGGAAAAGCCTAAGGGGATAGACCTGAAAGAAACCCAGGATACTTTCGACGCGAAAAGGGTGCGGACGGAGGAAACGTCGATGGACCCGGTTTCGCCCCAGGCAACAGAGAGAGAGGGGAACCGAGATAGGAGGGCATCTACGGAGCGCGCGACGGGCAGCCAATTAGATCCGGGGAGTCGACAGCGCAGTCGACGGCGCACGAGTCGATCCCGTGCCGAGAGGAGAGTCCGATAGACGGGGGACTTCCCGGCTCAGACTACAGGATTTTTAAGGAACAGCAGACGCGCGACGCGACGCTGAGAGAAGCTTTTAGCCAGGCCATAGAGAGGAAGGGTGGATTTCCTTTTGAGGATGGGCTACTACATCACCGAGAGAAAGTTTTAGGGAAACCAGTCAGCCAGCTAGTCGTGCCGGAATGTAGGAGAGGGGAAGTGATGAAGTTGACGCACAACTCGGTGTTTTCGGCTCATTTAGGCCACAAGAAGACATTAAAGCGGATCCAATCTCATATGATTGGCCATCCGTCAAGAAAGACGTTAGAAGATACTGTGATGACTGCCAACTTAGGAGGCCAGTCACACGGAAGGACCGGGTGCCCATAACCCCAGTTAAGTGGCCAGCGTTACCCTTCCAGGTGGTAAGCGTAGACCTTATTGGACCCATAGGCATATCCGCGTCGGCGACCCAATACCTTCAAGAGATGAAGGAAAGAAGAGAGAAGATGGCACAGCAAGTGGAGGAAGTAGCCGAGGAGCAACAGCGACGGTACGCCTCGTACTACAGCCGACGGCTGCGGCCTAAAACTTTCGTAGTAGGAGACCAAGTCACAGCACTCATCCCCGACTCTAAGAATAAAATTTATGCAAGATGGACGGGTCCAGTATACATTTTAGAGAGGCGAGGGAGCAATAGCTACGTTATCGATCTGCGTCTGGGGCAAAAGCGCCACGTGCACGTAGGAAAACTGTGGGAATATAGGCCCAGGATCAAAGTCGTAGGGGTCATCTTTCAGTCGGACGAGGATTTCGGGGAAATACAGGAAATGCCAATAGGGTGGACGGACAAGGAGAAGGCGTGTTCAACGGACGTACGGGAGGAAACCGGGTTCACGGGCAACTTAAAGAAATGTATTTTCGCCCGGGGGAGCGTTCATTATTTAGGGCACGTAGTAGGGTGTGGGTGCCACCAGCCAGATCCCGAGAAACTTCAGGCGGTACGGGACTTCGAACCACCTAGGACAAAAAGGGAGGTACGGAGCTTTCTCGGACTTTGTAGTTACTACCGGGATTATTAGCCTAGATTTGCAGAGGTAGCGAAACCGCTAAGTGATCTTACCGGAAAGAAGGCGTCAAAGAAGGTTATTTGGACACCAGAACTGGAGGAGGTGTTCACAGTTCTAAAAGGGCTATTATGTACAGCGCCCGTGATGTTTACCTCAGACTTTAATAAACCGTTCGTATTACACACGGACGCCAGCGCCTATGCCGTAGCGTGTTGTATGGAGCAAAGAGATGAAAGAGGGAAAGTCCGACCAGTAGCATATGCTAGTAAAAAACTTACTAGCACTCAGGGACATTGGGCGGCGAGTCATAAAGAAGCCTACGCGATAGTGTGGGCGTTACAAAAGTTTGAGGGTTGGATCTTCGGACATCAGATTGAGATTATGTCTGACCACAACCCTCTAACTTATTTGACCAGCGCAGCTTCACAAAGTTCAAAGCTACAAAGGTGGAGCTTATCCATCACCCAGTTTAATTTGACCCTATCTCATATCGCAGGGAAATTAATTCCCCGTGCAGATGCACTGTCACGTTTAGCTTTCAGTGAAGAAGGAGGGTGGTGTCGCACCCTAGATAACTGATAGGGGGAGTAGTCACGAATCAGGTAGTAACCCAGCGAGGTTTTTTGGTGGTACTGCACAGTGTATATATGTGTATGTGTATGTCGCAACAAAAACTTGTGGGCGTGTCTGCTTAAGGAGACTCCGTAGCTACAGAGCGAACTTTGCTTATTTTGTTTAAGAGTCTACATGTGAAATATGACATCCCACATGTTTTGTCTCGGAAGTATGGGCCTGTAAGAACGGACACATTAATTATGATAAGATATAATAAACTGAACATTATGCTACTTTTGCACCAAAGAAAAGGAAGACAGAGTACAAAGACCAAGAAGGCAAAAGAAAGTTCGAGAACATTTTTTTGATATCGATGGCCTCAGACAAAGAACTTCAGTTTTCTCACGCTTTAGAAAGATATAGACCTTTCCAACGGACTGATAAGCATCTACAATTGTACCGCGACTTTCGCCGTACATTGTCAGCGTTTCACAGACGCCTAAAAGTCTGGAAAGCCATCCATTTACCTTTGTGTAGCTATAGCAGTGTATATTGTGTTAATGAAAGGATGTACTTCGGCGGTAGGATTACTTCCTCAAAGGCTGCACTTCCTAATGGGTAGATCTGACGGACCACCAGGATGCGAAGGGTGGGATTAAACCCATCGGTTAAGTACGCTTCGCCAACGCCAAGGATCAGCGGACGCGTGACGTCAGCGGAGGGACGCTTGGCAGGGGAAGAACGCCACGTCAGCAGGTTGGCGAGAGAGGAGTGTTGGGGCCGGAGGCATTGCGCATGCGTAGTGCTGAGGAGGTGAGGAGAGTGGGTCTCTTAGGAGGAATGAGTTAATCTGATTTCGTCCAGCGGAAAGAGTAGTTCTATGGTAACGGGACGCGCAGCGTTTTCCCTTTTTTGAGCAAGCGGCCGTTCCAGGTATATGGAGGTCCGAGGCTCTGGATGATGTTAGTCAGCGCACTATCTTTGCAGAGATAGGATTTTTGGTTGCAGCGGCACAGGTCCCGGTCAGGGAATCTTGCTTGCGTTATAGATATTCATCCACTACAAGGTAATTTATAGCACTTACGAAGACTAAGTTCGCAACGACGTGGAAGCATGAGTTAGAACAATAATAACGTTCTCAGAGATACAGATCTAGCTAATAGTAGGCAGATTCTCTCTAGAACGTCAACGTCGAAAGCTAGGAATAAGATATTTTTTTTAGGAATGATTCTCCTAGACTTCCAATCCCAATACCCGTCAGATCTAGACTTTAGTGAAACTTGATGCAAGAGGAAGAATAATCCACCGCCGTCAGGAGCTAACTGTTGTTCAATAAAGGTTTGTGTTGTGTCGATAAATCCTCTCGAGATCCTTCTATTGTAGTCGTGATCATTATTCTGCTCGTTCAGCCGTTTCTAACCGCCTTCCTGGTTCACAGATATTATAACAAAGTGGGGGAGGCTTCGTTGGTTCGCCCGAACAGAGTTCAGGAAGTGTTTGAGAGAAACAGAAATGCTTCCTTGTGACTGTGAGAAGCACATATAGCGTGACGTCTCCGAGTCTAAAGTAGGAGGCGGGGCCACGGCACGTGACCAGTACTTTCGCTCTCACAGTCACAGTAAAAGGCAATTTTCACAGAACCCATTACCCCAAGTCCAAGAGTACCGCCAACCTAGGCAGGTCCAAGAATACCACCGACCCAGGCAGGTCCAAGAACCTCCTCTTCAGAGACAGAATTATCAGCATCCTAAACAGAACTTTCCACAAAAAGGACAATTTTTCAATCAGCCCAGACAGGCTGCTTATCAATCGAGAGTGGATAATTGCTATCAGCAGACTAGATACGTCAGCCGCATCAACGGGCACCAGAGGTGCGATATCCTGACTTTACGTTTGTGAATCAGAATAACAACCAAAATTCTCGTTCCCGGGTTAATTATTAGCCCATAGACCAAACTTATCCTAAACACCGTGATGGGAGGCAGGGAAGGCCTAGTGATACTAATGCTGTCTCTCCCGCACACTACTAGAACTCAGCACGTTCTGATGCTTCTGCAAATTTTCAAAATCAAGCAAGGCATGCTAACCAAATTCACTCTAATTTAAATTTCCACAGGAGGTAGATGGATCGATTCTATCTCTTTGTATCTCTGAAGACCTCAAGTATATTTTTTTAACCATTCAAGCCCCGCGGTTGCCTGATATTCTTGTCACTTTGAGTAAAGTGGTGGTATCCACTAAAATAGATTATGGGTCTGACATTTTTGCCTTAAACTTTGATTTCTGTACTGCAACCTTTCCAAATGCTTGTGTCGAACCCTCCCAGCAATGTCTGCGAGGTAGGGCCAAAAATATTTTTTCAATCTGTGGCTCAGTTCATTTACCGGTCAAGATTTTCAAGGTTCAACTTTCACACACTTTTCTCTTGCTCCAAGATTTACTCGTTTATTGCCTTCTGGGGTGGATTTTATTAAAATATTTAAACTTACGCTTGACTTTGAGCATGGGTTAATCTTAATGCCTGAGATTATTCTTCTCACCCCAGAACAGCCCACTGATTTTTCTCCAGTCCTTTCGAGCGAGAGATTGCTACTTGAGCACAAGAGTCAATTTGGTCAGGTTTTAAACAGCCGACCAGGGTTATTTTCAGACAAGCCAGGATTCACACAGGTGGTGTATCACACCATTGATAGGGAGGGGCTAGTCCCATAGCATATAAGCCTTATCCATGTGGGAACCAGAAAAAAGCTGAGTTCCAAGAACAAATTCAGGACATACTCCATTCGGGGATTATTCAGGAATCACTTAGCCCATGGGCAGCACCTGCTTTTCTTGTTCCTAAGAAACAATCTGGAGAGTATCGTTTTGTGATAGGCTATCGGAAACTGAATTTTGTGACTAAAGCTATCAATTACCCGTTACCCATAATAAGCGATATTCTCCAGGATTTATCTTCAACAAACTGGTTAACAACTTTAGATTTGGCTAGCAGCTATTGGCAGGTTGCTGTCCACCCTAATTCAGTGGAGAAAACTGGATTAATTACCCCGTTTGGAGCATATCAGTTCCTGAGAATGCCCTTTTGAATTGGCATATGCACTCGCAACCTTTCAGCGCCTTAGGGACTCAGTCTTACATTTTGTGCTCGGACCTAATGTCCATATCTATCTGGACGACATTATTATTTCTTCTGAGACTTTTGAAGAGCATCTGTCTCTGTTGGACCAAGTTTTTGAAATTTTACATAATGAGGGGTTGACATTAAAACCTACTAAATGTCAAACTGGACGGGACGAACTGGTATATCTGGGACTTAAAATAACCCCCAATGGTCTTCTAACTAATGACTCAAAGGTCAAGCCGATTTCTGAATTCCCTAGGTCTAAGTCAGCAAAAGAGTTGTCTCGATTCTTGAGCATGACCGGGTGGTATCAACAGTTCGAGATCGAACTGTTGATACGATGGTACGCTACTGTATGTATCAACAGTTCGAGGTCGAGCTGAGATCATCGATGGTACGCTACTCTATGCGAACCCTTATTTGCATTAAAACGAAAGTATAGATACTTTGTTTGATCCACGGAGGCAGAGACTGCTTCTAATACTCTAAAACATGCTTTGGTTTTACCACCCGTGTTAGACTTTCCTAACCATGCAGAAATGTTTGATATTTATACTGATGCTTCAGGTGTTGGTCTAGGTGCTGTATTATCTCAACGAGGACATCCTATTGCATATGCTTCTCGAACTCTTAGCAAAGCAGAACGCAAGTACCCTGCTACTGAGCGAGAATGCTTAGCTATTTTGTTTGCAGTTACAAAATTTAAATGCTATCTCAATCACTTAACTGTCAATGTCATCACAGATCATTCGGCATTACAATATTTAAATAGTGCTAAGAATCTTTCTAGTCGACTTCTGAAGTAAACACTCGAACTTCAAGAATTTAATGTACCGATTCAGTATCGCCCTGGCAAATCTAACCAACTGCCTGACGCACTGTCTCGCTGTCCGGTCAGTTCTGGTGGCCAGGCAGATACTGAACCTCCCCCCCCTATTTCTAATCACTGAAATCACTTCAAGGGAGCAGATAATTTCTGAACTACCAAATGATCCAGATTTTGTTGAAATTTATAATTTTTGCTCGCTGGTTCTTCTGCTCATAGTGAACCTTCTTTAGCGGGTCGTAGTCAAAATAGTCAAAATTATGAGATCATCGATGGTATTTTGTATTACAAAAAAATTGTAAATTCGAGAGCTGAGCACTGCCCTACGATACCTCAGTCTCTTCGCATGGCTTTATTACATGAATTTCATGACATTCCTCTTGCCGGCCACTTAGGCATATGAAAAACTCGTACTAAGCTTAGAGACGTAGCCTACTGGCCGGGCATGTACGATAGTATACTCGCATACATTCGCTCTTGTGAGTA
This sequence comes from Macrothele yani, assembly GCA_039090855.1. NCBI lineage: Eukaryota > Metazoa > Arthropoda > Arachnida > Araneae > Macrothelidae > Macrothele > Macrothele yani. The sequence goes on along the minus strand of CM077001.1, from coordinate 71,522,918 downwards.
CTGTCAGAAGTACAATTATGATAACAAACGACCGGCCGGTCACCTTATTTCTAGTTCTAGTAATTGTGTTTTTGAAACTATATCTATAGATTAACTGCGCCGTTATCTATTATCAACTAAAACTAAGTCTCGTTATATTTTAATTGTTATAGATAACTTTTCTAAATGGGTGGAAGCTTTCCCCATTAAAGCAGCTACTGCTGATGTAATATGATATACTCTTATACATAATATTTTTACTGGTTTTGGCTGTCCCTGTACCGTAGTCTCGGAGCACGCGGTTCAGTTCATTTCAGAGTTATTCGAGCGAATGTGTGCGAGGCTCCAGATAAAACACAAATTTATCAACCCATATCATCCTCAAGCCAATCCGGCTGAGCATTTTAATCGAACTTTACTAAAGACGATCTCAACTTTCATTGGCGATAATCATGAGCGTTTAGACGAACATGCTGAAATGTTTTGCTTAGTCCTTCGCTCATCTTTTCATGCCCCGCACGGGGATAACTGGTTTTCCAGTTATTTGGGGAGCGGCGCCCCACGGCCCGAGCTAACCTTGTGACGGTTTCTATTGCCTCTGCGGCTTTGACGATTACATCACCGAAGGGACAGCTGTTCATCCAGCTGATGGGGGATGGCGTCCCCACGGCCCGAGCCGATTTTCTCTTATTGTTTTGCTTTTTTCGTCTTTCGTTCATATCTTGACATGTACCCGCCTCAGTTGTAGGCTGCTGAGTTTGTGATGAGGCGCCAGCTCCGGGTTTTGTTTCTCGTTCCCTTCCCTGTCTTTTCTCTTTTATGTTACATTTTCTGTTTTTTCCGGAGCTGGTTAGCTTAGACCTACCTGCATGTTTGCCGTGTGCGGTGACCCGTGCAGGTGGAAATGAGGATGCTGGAGGCTGAGGTATTTGGGGGCCGGGTTGTAGTGTCTCCAGATGCCAACACTCCTCTTTGCCCTCTGCTTCACCCTAAACAGGAGGCTGGGAGCTAATCCACTCCTGGTCAGGAAGTCTGTGGCCGAGTTGCGTCCAGACTTCTAGCGGCTTGTCGTTCTGTTCGGCTGGGTGAGTTTGGGGGTAGGGTGGGCATGCCAAAGGGGTGTTCTCCGGGCACGGGAAAGTCTGGGTGCACGCCGAGCGTGTGTCTGCCCTACCAACTTGCTATATCCGCTGACTATCCCTAGAGCCGTGTCCTGCGTCCTCTTGGGCTTGCGGACCTCCGGCTCTCCCTCGTTGGGCTCGGTAGTGGATGGGGAGGTTGGCGGATGAATCATTTTTCTCCCTCATGGCAACACAAAGTGTTTCCCATGCTGTAAATTTGAAGCGCCGTGTGGAGGAAGGGACACCCTCCTCCAGTAAGAAACTACTAACTACAAACTGCAATGCTCTGTTTCTTCTGATTCTTTCAGTTGATCCTGCTCAGTCTCTCAGTTCGAAGAGTCCTTTCTGAATTAATAAGGCTCTTCAGGCCGTTGCGGGCTCTCCAAAGAGTGTTAAGAAGCTCCCGCCAGGGGATCTTCTTGTGGAGACATCTCATCCACGTCACAGTGCAATCTTGCTGGAGAAGACCGTTCTGCTGGACATTCCTGTACAGATCTCGCCCCATGGCTACCTCAATTCCTCTCGCGGTGTCATCAACTCCTGCGACCTGCTGGAGTGCAGTGAAGAGGAATTGTTGGAAGAACGTGGGGACCAACATGTCACTGGGGTTCGGCGTATCCTTTTCAGGCGGGATGGGAAGTCTATTCCCTCCCGGAACATCGTCCTGACCTTTGACTCACCTACCCTGCCAACTTCCATCAAGGCGGGGTACTTGCGTCTCGATGTTCGGCCATACGTACCGAACCCCTTGAGATGTTTCAAGTGCCAGCATTACGGTCACTCTCAGCAGTCTTGCCGTAATGTAGCAAAGTGTGGGCGCTGTGGTTCAACTGAACACTCTTTGGCGGATTGCTCCGCTGAGTCGGATCACTATGTGAATTTTGAGGGTTCCCACTCTGCGTCTTCTAAGCAGTGTCCCAAATGGATCGAGGAGCAGGCTATCCAACGACTGAAGACCACTGAACATCTGTCATACCCTGAGGCCAGGCGGCGGATAGCTCCTCTTCCACTCGGCCGGCGCTCCTATGCCTCGGTTGTGGTGCATAAGGCTACTGTTGCGGTCCAGACGGAGGTGACCATCCCGGCACGGTGTCCTTATGATTTTGAGGACATCGTCGCTGCTGGGCTGGAAGCACTGAAGTCTCGCCGAATTGCATCCAAAGTCGACATCAACATCGTCGCCTAAACCATCCTCTCTGCCGAAACCATCTTCTGCCATCACAGGGACCCAGGTCCAGGGCACTGCAAAGAAGAAGCCGGAAAAGGTGAAACCCGGCTCATCCTTCCCGAAACAGAGCAATCAAAAACCACCTCTCAACACAGGGGTAAACACAGCCCTGTGTTACCTCCAGACACTGCCGATGGATTGGAGGTGACGGACGACATGGAGACATTCTAATCGTCTGTCTTCATTCTTTTGTTTCATTTTTCATTATGGCCACGCTCATTCAGTGGAATTGCCGAGGTCTGCGTTCACGCATTGACGATTTAAAAGGCTTACTGTCTTCACACACACCTGTGTGCGTGTGTCTCCAGGAGACAAAGCTTCGCACGACGGACACTCCTTCGCTGCGGAGACATTTTTTCCCGCAAAGATCACCAGGACGGCGTAATTGCCTGCGGAGGAGTGGCCGTCGTTGTTCCTCATGGTGTCCCTGTCACTGCGGTTGCCCTTCGGACGACTTTGCAGGCAGTGGCAGTGCGACTATCTGTGAACACTCTGCTCACGGTGTGTTCCATCTACATACCACCAACTGAAGCTGTAAGCCTTTCGGATCTGGAAGATTTAGTTGACCAGCTGCCGCCTCCTTTCTTCATCTTAGGATATTTCAATGCACACAGTCCGTTGTGGGGTTCTGCCACTCGTGACTCCAGGGGCCGTGTTGTTGAGTCCCTTCTCTCCAACACGTCGCTCTGTCTCCACAACACCGGGGCAGTCACTTACTTTCATGAACCCACCCGCTCGTACTCGTACTCAGCCATTGATCTGTCCTTGAGTTCGCCATCGTTATATCCTGACTGGTCCTGGAGCGTGTCTGATGATCCCCTTTGCAGTGATCACTTTCCCATCTTTCTCCGTCTAGCAGGTGACGGGTACCGTCATCCTACTCGCCCTGCTAGATGGGCTATCGATCGAGCCAAGTGGGACTCATTCACGGCTTCAGCGACCATTACTCCAGACATGGTGACCTCGGGTACGATCGATGAAGCTGTTGCGGCGGTAACGGATTGTATTGTGCAAGCGGCAGAACCTAATATCCCCAGGACGTCGACCAACCTTCCACGTTGCCGGCGACCTTGGTGGAATTCCACTTGCAAGGCAGCTCGTCAGGCCCAACATCGGGCTTGGGGTAGGTTTCGTCGGTACCCCACCGACGCGAACCTACTTGCTTTCAAGAGAGCCAAATCTTACGCGCGATTGGTACGTCGTCGTAGTCAGCGGGAGTCTTGGATACGCTCTGTATCCGGGATTAACACCACTACCAGCTCTAAGATCGTTTGGGACGGAATCCGCAAGATTCGGGGTAAGTACCCTTTTGGGGAAATCTCCATTCTTGAGAGTGGTGGAGGAACGGTTGCTGACGCTCAGGGTATTCCTGACTGTCTGGGCGCAGCATTTTCTTCGGTGTTTACGCTATTACGTTTACGCTTACGCTGCTTCCTTCCGGCAGGTACAGCCGCGGCTTGAACGGTCCAAGGTTTCCTTTGGACCGTTTTCCGCTACCGATTATAACAGCCCGCTGACTTCCGTCGAACTGAGGATTGCCCTGAATCGGTCCGGCCGAACATCTGTCGGACCGGATAACATCCATTATGAAATGCTAAAGCACCTTTCTCCGTCCTCTCTTGAATGTCTGCTGGTCCTGTTTAACAAAATCTGGAACGAGCGTGATTTTCCCGAATCTTGGCGCACTGCCATTGTCGTTCCTGTTCTCAAACCTGGTAAAGATCCCGCTAACCCGTTGAACTACCGACCAATTGCTATGACGAGCTGCCTCTGCAAAGTTCTAGAGCGCATCATCAATTTTCGTTTAGTTTTTTATTTGGAATCACGTCACCTTCTTTCACCTCATCAGAGTGGATTTCGGAAATTACGATCCACCTCAGATCATCATCTTCGCCTTGAGACATCTGTCAGGGAGGCGTTTGTCCGGCGTCAGCACATGGTCTCCGTGTTCTTTGACATGGAGAAAGCATATGACTGCACCTGGAGATACGGCATTCTCCGTGATCTGCATGAGTGCGGATTGCGGGGAAACTTACCATCTTTCATCGCCGGATTTCTCCAGGACCGGAGTTTCCGTGTGCGCGTCGGGTCGACCCTCTCTGCGTTATACCCACAAGAGCAGGGTGTCCCTCAAGGCTCCATTATTTCTGTGACGTTGTTCATCCTTCGTGTAAATCATATTTTCACTCTACTTCCTCCGTCGGTTCGTGGCTCCATGTACGTGGATGATCTGCAGATCTCTTGCGCATCTGTCAACATGCGCACTATTGAGCGGCAGCTGCAGTCGGCCATTAATAAGATCTCTACCTGGGCCTCCCACAATGGATTTGGCTTCTCGACCCAGAAGACCGTTTGCGTGCATTTTTAGCGCAAACGGGGCCTTCACCCAGACCCCAGCCTCCGTCTGGGGTGTTCTACCATCCCTGTGGTGTCAGAAGTCAAGTTCCTTGGGCTAACATTTGACCGAGCACTCACCTTCCGACCTCACATCCAGTCTTTGAAGGTGAAGTGCACGAGGTCATTGAGTATCCTGAAGGTCCTCTCTCGAACATCTTGGGGGCTGACAGGTACTCAATGCTTCGCATTTACCATTCTCTGATTCGGTCAAAGTTAGACTTCGGTTGCATAACGTACGGTTCGGCACGTCCTTCGGTGTTGCGGCCTCTGGATCCTGTCCATCACCAGGCTCTGCGGCTATGCACTGGTGCTTTCCGTACCTCTCCCGTGCATAGCCTGTATGTCGAGGCCCATGAACCGCCGTTGTGCATCCGACGTAAGCAGCTGTCTCTTCAATTCTTCACCAAGTTGAAGTCTCTTCCTGATCATCCACTGCATGGTTCCATTTTCCAACCGCAATGTGTCCGCCTATTCTCACACCGGCCTTCCTGTGTTCCGACGTTTGGGATTCGGTTGTCGAACTCAGTGCGCGATGCTGGTCTAGACTTGTCAAGGATTGGTTTGACCCGGTTCTACAATGAACCGCCTTGGCAGCCGGTTCAAGCAACGGCTGACCTTTCCCTTTGTGTGTGGCCAAAGTCTTCCACTTCTGCTCTGGTGTACCAACAGCTCTTTGCCGAGAAACAGTCTCTCTTCCCGGATTTCGTGCCTGTATTTACTGACGGGTCGAAATCCGGTGAGGTTGTTGGATCCGCTTTCGTGTGTGGCGATGCCTCACATGCTGAGAGGCTTCCGCCTGAATCCACTGTCTTTTCGGCAGAGATGCGTGCGGTACACCTCGCTTTGTGTCACATACAGTCTAGATCTCATCGTCGCGCTATGATTTGCTCCGATTCCCAGTCCGTCATCCAAGTCCTATGTTCTCCAGAGGACACGGACTCCCCGGTCATCCGTGATGTTCGTCGTCTTCTTGGAACTTTGGAAGGTGCTGGATTCCTGGTCCGATTCTGTTGGGTTCCTGGCCATGTTGGGATCCGGGGTAACGAGCTAGCAGATCTATCTGCCAGGTCTGTTTCCTCCATGTCGCCAGCTCGGCTGCCACTGTCCTTCCGAGATTATCGGCCATTGATCCGGAAATTTGTTATGGAAGAGTGGCAGCCCCTGTGGTCTCAGCAGGGCAGCAATAAACTCTATGCCATCAAACCACAGATCGGACTATGGAAGTCTAGTTTGCGGAAGAACCGTCGTGAGGAAGTTGTTCTTGCGCGTCCCCGCATTGGGCACTGTCGTTTTACTCACCGCTTTTTGCTGTGTGGCGACAGTGCCCCGATGTGTGAGGCGTGCCACTGTCGTCTCACCGTCCTTCATGTTCTGTGTACTTGTGTTCGTTTTTGTGATCATCGTTTTTGTGATCATCGTTTTCGTTATTTTCATTCTCATTTGTTGGACGAAGGAGCAGCTACGCTGCAGACTCTCATTGGTGATGACTGCGATCTGACCGCAGTGTTCTCATTTTTTAAAGAAAATGATTTTTTTAAACTTATCTAGTTTTACCGCTTTCATTTCCATCTTTCACTTTTACCGTTTCATCCTGTTTTTACCCTTGTGTACGTGTTTTATTGATTTTGTTCTATTTTGATGTCTTTTGTTTGGCGCTCTTTGGCCACCCATGGCCCTTGCGCCATTAAAATCAACTAACCAACCAACCAACCAACCATCTTTTCATGAGTCAACGTGGCTTACGCCCCCTGAACTTTTTCTCGGGCGCAAAATTCGCACTCTCTTTGAAAATTTAACTGGCATTGTGGATGAAATTAACCAAACACTAACACCTGAGCATGTAAAGCAACTGGAAGAAAAAGCACAACTGCTATTATTCGAGCTCAGTTAAATCAAGCTCGACACTACAATGCAGAAAAAGAGAGAATCAGATCTTGCAGTTGGGGATCTGGTATTGTTAGAAACTCATTTTCAATCCTCCGTTGCACATAATTTTGTGAGAAAATTTGCACCCTTATACGTATGAAGGCCACTTTCAATTGGTATATCTGGGACTTAAAATAAATAATAATAATGTAGTATTAAAGAAGCCAGATGGCTCCCTACATTCTGCCCATGAGCAGCAATGTAGAAAATGGGTTGTTAGACATATTGCTGCAATTATATCCTAGGAATCCTCAGGCAGAGGGTGGGACTCCTTCACAATCCTCTACTGTTGATGATGAAATTATTGACCCCACCCCTGTCCTGTCCATTCCTCTACCTTCGTCTGAGCAGGTCTTTCCTTCCACTACTTTTCAAGATTCTCATTCTGACATTCTCCCATTCACTCGGGGTGCTACAATTATTTCTACTCCTCCGTCTCCTGCTTTCTCAAGACACGAGAGTCCACCTTCAAGTACTTCTAGTTTCTCTGGATATTCTCGTCATGTGCAACGTGGTTACTTTTCATCTGCTTCAAACAAATCATTTGCTCCATTTACTTGTTCATGCATGGTGCCTCCGTTTGGTCCTACATCTAAGGCATTAAAAAGAAGAATAACTGACATTCATCTCCTTCAGGTAGTTTTATCCTTCCTGTGGCCAAAAGAGCCGCACCTCTTATTGATACTGAATCATCGGGCACTATAGTTGAGGCTCTTCAGTCTCCAAGTGAGAAAATCTCTGCTTCTGTTTCCATTGAGCAATTGCCTACTTTAGTTAGTCTGCAGCAGGGCAAAAACGTTCTGTTTCACCAACTGTATCCTCAAAACCTAGCAAGCGTCCATCGCCTGAATTTCCCTCTCCTGTTCCACACACCCACAGTGCAACTTCAAGTGTTAGTTTGCAACCCCGACAACGAGTGCAGCCGTTGTATCCGCCTGGATTCCGTCCTTGGAATCTCCGCTCGAGACGGACGGAGCCAATACTTTCATCAACGATTCTTCGTCGTCCACGGAAGCGTCCTTCTACCTGTACCCCACTTCTTCGCCCGCCAAAGAAACGGCCTGATCTATAGTCGTCTCCGATTCCTGGTTCGTCTCCAAGTCAACCTGGAACCTCCTTGAGTCAGCTTGGAACCTTCTTGCGTCAGCCTGATGACCCCGCTTCCTCCGGTCAACTTGTTCTGTCAACAAGGAAACCTGGCACATCCCTGCGATCCAGTGATTCTCGACGTGGGCCTTTGAAACGTGAAGCTTCGAGTGCGCCGTTGTCGCCCCGGCAACAAATCAAGCGTATCGAGACGCAAATCTTCTGTGCCACAAAAAGGTAATTTTTTATTCCAATTTTTTTTATGTTATTACAATTGACTTTGTCAGTGCCCAAGAACTTTTGCTGCATAGAGCTTTGCTCTATCGAAAAACTATTTACTTGATAATTTTTCTATACTCAAAATAATATGTATCACAGAACTTTTTTACGACAGAGACTTGATATACGACTACATTTTATGCTAGTGTTCAAATTTGTTTGCACTTCAATAGAATTCACCAAATCTTGCTTTTTGTTGCCATAGCATGGCAAAATTTGCACCAAATGGCTCCTTGTTAGTCAGCTAAGTTTTCCCACTGTCATGGGACATGTGTAAATATCAATTCGTACTCGCAATGTTTAAAGTTTTTTTTTTTTTTTTTTTTTGGTGTGGAGCCGCACGATTTTTTTTATTTTTTTTTTTTTTTCAAATAGCAAGTTCAAGTGTACCAAAACGATTGTCAATTCATATTGTAAATGTTGCGTTTTCGGCATGAAATTGATATCAGCCATTGTCTTTTTGTTGATATCTATAGATGTTTCACGCCCAGGGTAGGGTTTTCCATGGTTTGCTCTATCCCATCAAAAACTCGATGTGCGAATGCATGGGAGTAATCAAAAGTCGGCCCTGGCCGCCAAGTGTTCAATTAAAGGTTTTGTGTTGTTGTTCTATGATTAACCTTTTTATGCTTGACACTTGTTGTGTGTTGTTGATTTTTTTCTGCAACTGCAGTTTTTTTCAACAAACTAAATTTAAAACATGTTTTCTGTGCTTTGTTCTGCTAAAGTTCTAAGGTTCAGCTAACTTAGTTTGAATGCTTTGTCTTGCCTGAGAAGTTATCAGGTGCTGACGAATGTGTAAATTAACTCCACGCTAAATCTGTTGCAATTTTTTTGCAGTTTTTTTTACTACTATACCACTTCTTACATGTGTATTGATTAAAGTAGTTCGCACGTATTGTTGTGGCAATAACATTTAGCACGGTTTGTGCCTATAACATGGATATTTGACATTTGATATGGTACAGAAAGTTTAATGTTTTGCTATGAAAGTTGGTATTATTGAGATGCTTCTTCGTTAAACATTTGATATGATACACAAAATTTAATGTTTATCCATGAAAGTTGGTGATATTGAAATGTTTCTTCGTTCGACATTTAAGATGGTACAGAAAGATTAATGTTTTTACTATGAAAGTTGGTGATATATTGAAATGTTTCTTCTTTGGAATCTTTGTTCTCTGCACCGTATGTCAATGCATGCTTTGGACATTGAAGAGATGTAAGTATATCTCATGATGTTGTATTAGTATGTCTATGGGATATTTTCGATGTCTAGAGGCTTTGTATACTGATTTGAAGACAGCCGCTAGCAACTGGTCGACGAATGTCTTCATTAATGGGTAAGTTCTTTCTTATCTGAAAAAAATTGAATGAATGATTAAATTATGTTTTAATGGAGACCTGTTCTAAATTGATAGGTTCTTGTCACAACAAAGACAAAAAAAATTACGAGTGAGATGATGTGACGTATACTCTAAATTAACTTTCATTTTTAGTTCCTTTTCCCATGTAAATTTGAGTTTGTTCTCCGTTATGCTTCCAAACTGAACGTGAAATCTTCTCTCTCACGAGAATACTGTTAGCAACACATTTGAGGTCAGAGAGAAAGTGACGTATGACTGTGATGAGAACGATAGATAAAAATGACGATACGACAGTTGCTCTTGTGGATGTGTAGATGTTCAATTAGATAAATGTAATCTGATATATGCTGTCTTACATTGTGGAGTTCTACTGAAATCCGTGCTGGACCAATAAAAGGTTATCGTAAGTCTAAATTCTGTTTATGTTTTGTCTGGCCGTAAAAGCTTAATTAGGAACTGTTGCATGGTATTCTTATTTATGGTTTTAGACATAGCGTAACACCAATCTTGCTCACGAAAAAGACATTACGTTATACAAGAGGGAATAATTGTGATAATAACTTACTATTGTTTTTCCTTTATTGTTCTTGACAGAGTTCAAGCCTCCAACGTATATGTTTTTCTAGTTGAGATCAAAAAGATGAAATTTCAACACAATGACTACGCCTTTGCTAAGAGCAATATCTACGTTGTACAGTAAAACCTCTTTAAGAACCAGCATAAAACGAAGACCTGCCTAAAACGGAACTTTTTTTTCTTTTTTTGGTCCCGAAATGAAAGACAGAAAATTTCGTACTGTTTAACTTGTCTAAAACAGAACCTGCCTAACGCCGCAACAGAAATGTTAAGAAAGTAAATGAGCCATGTGACAATGGAACGTTCACAGAAGATCCAATGCCGTCAAGTATTTTAATTAAATACAAAATGTTACATGATAAAGTGTACACAGTCGTATTAGAATAATATGACCACCTACCTATATAATGATGGGAATAACCACCCTTGGCGCGGATGGCAGCGGCGAGACGGCGTGGCATGGACGCAATGAGGCCCCGGAAGGTTGCCCGAGGCACACGTACCCATTCGGACAGCAGCAGAGCACGGAGGTCTTGGAGATGACGTGGTTGCGGGTTTGATCGTCAAACCTGTTGATCCAAATAGTGCCACAAGTGCTCTATGGGATTGAGGTCGGGCGATTTTGCCTGCCAAAGGAGAACGGAGACTGTCTGTTCCTGGAATCAGTCATGCATCGCCCACTTAGTGACATGACACGGCGCATTGTCTTGTTGGTAGACACCATCACCACCAGGGTAAACGTCTAACATGAAAGCATGCACGTGGTCAGAGAGGATGGACAGGTAGCCATAGGCGTTCAGGGACCCATCCATTGGTACCAATGTCCCACGTCATACCAGGAAAACATCCCCCAAGCATGCGCACTGCCACCGCTGGCCTGTACTTGACCAACAAGCGTGTCCGGGTGTTGGTTCTCGTGTGTCTGACGTCATATCCGCCACCGTCGGTCACTTCTGTGGAGTAGAAACCTCGATTCGTCGGAGAAGGCAATTTTTTCCCGCTCTTCCGCTGTCCAATGACGGTACTCCCATTGATTGATTGATTGATTGGAAGTTTAACGACCACCGTGAGCAACTCAATGGGCTATAAGCAGTCGCCTGTCCCTAATTTAGGGTCACTGGTTCCAGGGAAGGGAGAGAGCCAGTGCCGTAAGACAAACACAACATCCATGCCTCACCGGGATTCGGACCAGGACCCCTTTCGTACGAATGATTAGAAGCCATCGCTTAGACCACTGCGCCACCGGGGCGGCGTACTCCCATACGAACTGCAGACGTCGTTGCCGATAGACCTGGGTTAACATAGACGCCTTGACGCAGCGTCGACTCGGGAGACCCATGCGTAGCAGGGTTCACTGTACTGTTATCGGGGACACGTACCTGGGTGCCCCAGTGTTCATTTACGTGGTTAATTGCTGCGATGTTGCACGCCGATTGCCCTTTACCAGTCGACGGTGGAGACGTTCTCTTCTGGGGTCGATGGCCGTTGAGGCTCCACAGTTATAACGACGGGAGGTACTCGGTGTGCCAGCGGTCAAATCTTGGTACATCTTTACAACAGCACTTCGAGAATAGCCCACGAAGTCTGCTGTTACTGATATGCTTCCACCTTTGGCGCAGTAGCTAATGAGCATTCCTTTTTGAATGTCCGTCAAATCCCTACCTCTGGCCATTGTGCTCACGTAACACGCACTATGGCTTATCTGTCCTGGTCGGCCGCTCATATCTCCATGTGGTCGACCGTGTCACGTGCACTCTGTGATGCGTCTGGACTGGTCCACGGTGATTCCGGGAGTGGTCATATTTTTCTGATACTTGTAACGTACCAGGAGATGTGACGTACCTGCCAGAAGGACGCACACGACATAAAGGCAGATAGGAATCAGAATAAAACGTCCGCGTAGCTCAATTGGTAGAGCAACTTGTTCCGGAATGAGGGGACCCGGGTTCGAATTCTGGCGCGGATAAAAATGACGGAGAAATTTACTTCGTTATAATGGCGCCCGAACTATCCGGATGACCCCACCGTTCAAAATCTCGCATTGGTGGGATGTTATTTCCACACCGCGAGATAGGAAAAATCAGAGAATTCCTTCTCCAGCACTTCAAAAAAAAAAAAATAATAAATAAAATAAGGGGAAGATGATGTAATGTACCAGGAGATGTGACGTACCTGCCAGAAGGACGCACACGACATAAAGGCAGATAGGAATCAGAAAAAAACGTCCGCGTAGCTCAATTGGTAGAGTGACTTATTCCGGAATGAGGGGATCCGGGTTCGAATCCTGGCGTGGACAGAAATGACGGAGAAATTTACTTCGTTATATACTATCGTGTGATGATGAATTCACACGGAAATTTGCTTGAGGTTGAAGGTAATATAATTAAACAGGGAGAGAGAGATTGATTTGGGTTACACAAACGCACACTACAGTACGCCCACAGTTTGGCTTCTTAAGCACGTAGCGTTACTCAGGTTTGGGTCATGTGATCAACATCGCTCTCTTTTGCTGGACACAAAGTCCTAAATCTTCGCAGTTGACTGTTTCCTATGAATCTGAACATTTCAACGAGCCGCTCCGATTTAATTCTCTAACATTTATTCATTAAAATTATCCTTCTCAATCTTTGTTTGTTGTGAGTTGCGTCCGTTCATTTGCCTCTTGCCATGGCACCAAAGAAGAACGTCCCCGATTTGGATTGAAAAATTAAAGCAATTGGAATGCTCGAAAGAGAAATTGTGAGTGTCAAGCAGAATCTGTTATTAGCATGGCAAACAATCTAAATGCTTACATTTCAATGGCTTCCATGGGTGCACCTCCCAGGTAGTACAGCCTTGCAATTTGAAGTAAGCTCAACTCTGAGCTACCGTCTTTTAGGAATACAAGACGTTGGGCTCAGTGTTGGGCCTACGTTAAATTCCAAGGCTGTGCTACTTGGGCTGTATAAAAGCGGAAATCTGTCTAAAATGAAAAATAGTTTCTTCCAGTCATTTGGATTCTGTCTCAAACACGTTTCACTGTATTATCAAGCACTGGTAGCAGGTCACTAGATCGTACGTTAGATCACAATTGCCACTTGCATCCATTGCGCACAGAGCTGCCTTATATTATATCTTTAATTTACCTTTTGCCCCTCTGCCAGTGTTGCCAGTATACAGAACTATCGGGATTTCAGACACATGACGTAACAGTAAAAATGGTTATGAGAAGCAAACCAATTTAAATAAGAGTAGAAAACCGAAATTGAAAGTTGAATAAGAGTATATTCCATTTGCTGTTTTAGTCTTTAGTGCCACTATACCTCTCTCTCCACTTTTTTGTTGTTGTTGTTGTTGTTGTTCTGGTTTTTCGGGTTTCACATTTCTCCAAAAAGAAGGCGCTTCTCTCTTCTCTGCCCCTCACTGAGCACCAAAAAAAATAAAAAAAAAAACCTGTGTAACCACGGGGTAGAGAACGAATGACTTATTGGTTTATCTCTTCTTACTTTCTTACTGACCAACGTTAAGCCACTTAAGAAAAAAAAAAATTCTTATCTTCTCTTACAGCAGTAGAACTTGGAACTTGGATTGGAACCATTATTTTTTTTTAATTCCTCCATTTTTATCCCCGTTCTTTCCGCAATCGATTTTAAATGAAAAAAATATTAAACACATTTCATTGAGAAATGTGAGAAAAGACTCAATATCTGTGTCTTTTTCGGCGTGGGACAATCACTAATCCGCATTCCGCGTTCTTTATCTGCTACTTTGCAAGAAGCCTTTGAGAATGAAGAGGACCTTGAGGCGAACTTATAAGGAGGCGAACAACATTTAAGAAAAGTGGTGTTTTGACATTTGAGAGCCCGGATTTTATTTATTTACTATTATTTTTGCAGATAATTAATTTGTGATTTATGAAAATTAATTAGCGATTTGGGAATTTTAATCTAAAATGCTTACTGAGCGGAGGAAGTTAAGTCGCTGCACGCGCAGCTTAGAAAGAACATTGCCCACGGGGTCCCAAAGAAGAAACTAAATTTTTTATGGAATTGATGGCTTTTGTATGCGTAAGTTTGCGAGAACATATCTGAAAATGATGAAAATTTCCGGGAAAAGCGCCTAATCAAAAAACATATTTAAAGTTATCCAAGCATTGCTTTTTCTTAGTTTTCAAAATAGTTAGACGTGCGTTCAAAAAGTTTCTGTACTTGTGGCAATATGGCGCTACTGCTGTTAGTGCTGAAATATTTCCACTCTCCACTTGCATCAGATAATATACTATGACAATGTATAGAATAAACAATGTCATAGTGTATTATCTGCTATAGTGGATAGTCCAAACTCAGCTAGTTCCACTACAGCAGTGGTTCTCAAACTTTTTAGCCTGTGAAACCCTTTTTCCTACAATGTCTAGCAATGGAACCCCTCTATAAAGACCATTTAAAATTTAATATACCTATATGCCTATTATTTATATCACTGATTTGAAAAAAAATAAAATGAAAAAATAAGCAATCAATAAAAAGATAATACATACAAAAAGGTAATGTAGAGCCAAGTATATTTACTATGCCAATGATGCAAGTATTCAATAATGAAAAATATTAATGTGAAGAATGGCTTTGCTTTTTATTGCCACATAATTCTTTAAAATTCGGTTCTATCGAAGAAAAATATAATCTCATATGGCGTTCTGCATTCAGCTTATTCAGGTGCTTAGTTTTTGTTGAGGCATACACAGAAAAGCCAGTTTCACACAGATAGGTTGTCGCAAATGGTAAGAGCACTGACACAGCTTTTTGCGATAATAATGGATATTCTCCTTTCAAACTGCACAAAAATTCTGTCATTGGCATTGTTTTATAAAGAGATGTCACTGAAGAATCTAACGTCAGTTCAATACATTTTTCATATTCATCAGATGAAAAGCAAGGAGGTTTCTCATTTATAACAAATGCATTTTTAATCCATAATTGACTTTTATTTTTTCGTGCTGCTCATCAGGAAAATAGTGACTCATTGAATCGTGGAGAGCCTCAAGATGTTGGGTGATTTCATCATATTGTTTGTTTTCTATTTCTGAGTCCAACTCTGACAGAAAGTTTCTCACGGTTAAAAAGCAGTCAAGTTCGTGGCTGCAGACACAACTGGTCCAAAATTGTAGCGGTTGTTTTTAAATGCCACAATTTTGTCATCGATAGTGAATACATCAATTTGCTTTCCTTGAAGTGCAAGATTGAGTTCAGTCAGTTTTAAGAAAATATCAGATAAATAAGCCACTCGAAATAACCACTCTCTATCATTTAATCGATGTTCCAAATGAAAGTTGTTACCTATGAAGAAAGCATGCACTTCAGCTCGAAGTTCAAAAAGGCGTTCCGATATTTTACCTCGAGATAACCACCTCACTTCCGTGTATAGAACCCAGCAAAAACAGTCTTGCTGGGCCAGCACTATGTTTCCGCTGCCGAACCGTCAATAAAATGTCCGGGCGGCCAACAGAAGGGCCAACAGTTGGCACCCCATCAGTTGTCATATGCCACAACAGGGCCATCAGTGGTCCATCACAGACAGTAGCTGCCACAAGTGGCCCTTCAGTGGCCCTGCAAGCACGTGCCAGAAATTATGGCTAGCCAAATGTGGTCCGCTGGTGTGCCGTTAGTGGCAACCAGCAACCGCGTGACGTAACTGGTGGCTTGCCGAATCTTGTCCGCCAATTTCCCAGTAGTAGCCATAATAAAAAAAAAAAAAGCAAGGATAACCGCAGTTTCCCAAAGCTACAAATTTTTTTTTACCCCTACGAAGCTTGGGAACTAACGCACGCGTCGGGGAAATTTTATCAACCGACCGGAAAAACGGCCGTTTGCATCCGAGTAGATTTGAACCAGGGACGTAGGCGTGCTAGCTGAGCTCCCTACCGACCGGATTAATTTACCACGCTCGAGCGATTGCTTAAAGCAGTCTGCTTGGTATGCAATGTGTAATCGAATGCTTCCCTCGTTCATTTTACAATATTGCGAGGTATTTTTCATAAAAGTCAGTTTCATATAATTCATAAATTTATTTTTTCAACGGAACGATAGTTCTTTTTTTACTTAAGGGAACTTCACTCACTTTCAAGGAGTGTATATACTTAGAGTCACTTTCCAAAGTTTTGTACTGTCCTTGCCGTCTTGAAAAGAGATTGTTGAATAAATATTTATTTACCCGGGTTCATGTCACATTCTGTTACATTTTTAACGTTGTGTCTTTCCTTTCCGTTGTCCGAAGCTACATTTGAGTAAAGATATTTTATTTTACAAAGAGTAAAGATATTTGATTTTACTTCTCGTTATTTTTAGAAGCGAATTCCTCCCAGTCTTGTGTATTCAACCCATGGATGAGTACACCACATAGCGTTTTTTTTTTCTTTCAAATAATTAACAAATTTTGTACGCGTATAATTCTTTTTTTCTTTCAAATAATTAATAATAATTAATAATAGTCTTGTGTATTCAACCCATGGATGAATACACCACATATAGCGTTGCTTTTTTTTTCTTTCAAATAATTAATAAATTTTGTACGCGTATAATTCTTTTTTTTTTTTCCAACAAACATTGTTTTAATGGTTTTCCAAGATATTTGTTTCAAGCGGTTTCAAATTTTTTCTTGTTATCCACTCCATTCCATGAATTGTTATTCTATACATCAGATAACACTCACCAACCCGCTTGGCCAGCGTGGTGAGTTATGGCCAAACCCCTCCAAAATGATTCCACAGCTTAAATCTTGGCCCTCAGTCTCCGGCAGCTGGAATGTACCTGGCCAAGGCAGCGGCCAGTGCGACATGAAGGCAGAGGGTGCTAAGAATCCCCGGAGGACCGGACTAGGCTGCCATCTGATGTTGACCTTGGCTACTTACAATGGACGCTCCCTATCTTCTGATTCAAGGCTTCTTGAATTGGAAGAGGAACTACAAAGGATCAAGTGGGACATCGTGGGGCTAAGTGAGGTAAGGAGAAAAGGAGAAGATCTCATCGAACTGAAAAGTGGACATCTCTTCTACTATCGTGGGACAGATACTGGCAGAACTAGTGGTGTGGGATTTATAATAAACAAGAAACTGAAGGATAAAGTTGTAGAAGTTGAAAGTTCCTCTGACAGAGCTGCACGACTTGTTATCCAACTCTCGAAAAGATACCAGGCTCAGATTATTCAAACTTATGCACCCACCACAAGTCATCCTGAAGAAGAAATTGAAGAATTTTATGAGGAAATTTGTCATCTAAATAATAAAGGTAAGCAGCACTTGAAAATAATTATGGGAGATTTCAATGCAAAAATAGGGCAACGGCAACAGAATGAAACTTCAGTAGGTAAATTCGGTCATGGCAACAGAAACCAGCGTGGAAATACTCTCGTTGAGTTTGCAGAGGCGGAAGGGTTTTTCATCTTGAACTCCTTCTTCAAGAAAAAGCCACACAGGAAATGGACATGGAGACATCCAAATGGGACGACAAGTGAAATTGATTTTATTATGTGTAACAAAAAATTCGTCATAGAAGACTGCAGTGTGCTAAACAAGTTCAACACAGGTAGTGACCATAGATTGGTGAGATGTAAGATGCACCTCAACACTAAACTTGAACGTGGCAAGCTCATAAGACAAACAAAATGTATTGACATAACCAACCTTAAAAAACACCATAATACCTTCAAGTTAGAACTGAAGAACAGGTTCTCTGCTTTAGAAGGCCTAACATCGGAAGAAGTGGACATCTCCGAAGTTAACAGAAAAGTAACCAAAGCTCTTATGGAAACAGCAACAAAATTAGCTGGGTCTAAGAACAAGTTGCGTGTGAACAAATTATCAGGAAAAACCAAAATGTTGATGCAAAAAAGAAGAGAGATGAGGACAACTAAAGAAGATGTGACTTCTAAAGTGGAATATATAGAGCTATGCAAGACAGTACGAAAAAGTATCACTGAAGACGTAAGGAAATTCAACTGTGAACTAGTGAGGAAAGCAATTGAAAACAACCAAAGCCTAAAGATAGCAAAGGGACATCTCAGTAAGGGAAGAAAACAGATTATGGCACTGAGAAAAGAAGATGGTTCTGTAACAAGAAATAGAGGCGAAATTTTGACAAGAGTAAAAGATTTCTACTCCAAATTATATGAAAGGGATGATATATGCACTCCAGACATCATGAAAGATACCAGTACCAGAGTTCCTCCAGTCCTTCCAGCAGAAGTTGCACATGCAATCAAGAACATGAAGCGAGGAAAAGCTCCAGAAGAAGATGGAATTACTGTAGACATCATACAAGAAGCAAGTGGAGAAATCGAAACAGTACTCGCCCAAATTTTCACTCGATGCCTTAATGAATTAAAGATTCCTGAGGATTGGAACACCGCTACAATGATCCTGCTACATAAGAAAGGTGACATTGAGGATCTCGGAAACTACAGACCTATCAGCCTCCTATCAGTAGTTTATAAAATCTTCACTAAAGTTCTTTCACACCGCTTGAAGGTAACACTGGACATGGCTCAACCGAGAGAACAAGCTGGATTCAGGAGTGGCTACAGCACAATAGATCATATCCACGTGCTGAGAGAACTAATTGAAAGAGCGAGGGAATATGAACTTCCATTGTGCATGGCTTTTATCGATTATGAAAAAGCCTTTGATTCGGTGAAACCATCAGCAGTTACAATGGCTCTGAAAACCTGCGGTATTGAAGATGCATACATTAATATTATTAATAACATCTATGAAAATGCAAGTGCAAAGATTAGGCTGTTTGAAAATACAACACACGTAAAAATTGGAAAGGGAGTGAGACAAGGTGACACCATATCTCCGAAGCTCTTTAATGCCACATTGGAGGGTGTTTTTCAGTCGCTGAGCTGGGAAAACAAGGGGATAAAGATTAATGGAGATTATCTAACCCACCTTCGTTTTGCTGATGACGTAGTCATTTTTGCAACTACCCCATCAGAGCTGCAGAGTATGATCCAGGAACTTGCTGACAAGAGTAAAGAAGTGGGATTAAAAATGAACTTTCAGAAGACAAAAGTGATGTTCAATGCTTTTACAAGAAATGAAGATTTATCGATTGATGGAGAAAAGCTGGAGATAACAGACACGTATGTTTATCTTGGACAGCAGATATCAAGTGAGGGTCACATTGGTGAAGAAATTAATCGGCGTACAAAACTTGCCTGGAGAGCTTTTGGAAGAAACAGCATAATTTTCAAGAGCAATATGCCATTATGTCTTAAAAGAAAAGTGTTTGATCAATGCATCCTTCCAGTGCTTACGTATGGTGCAGAGACGTGGACCTTAACTAAAAGAGACATACAAAGGCTGCAGACAACTCAAAGTAGCATGGAGAGGTGCATGCTTGGTGTAACCAGGAGAGATAAGAAGAGGAACTCGTGGATCCGAAAAATGACAAGAGTGGAAGACGATCAGAGTTAAATCCCTGAAATGGCAATGGGCTGGACATACTGCCAGAAGGACAGATCATCGATGGACAGCCGAAATTTTAGATTGGATTCCAAGGGACAGGAAAAGACCCAGAAGACGACCACATGGGAGATGGGTGGATGAAATTCGAAAGTATGCAGAGGTGACATGGAGGAGACTGGCACAAGACAGACCGTTGTGGAGGAAACTTGGGGAGACCTTCGTCCAGCAGTGGATTGATAATGGTTGACAATGATGATGATGATGACATCAGATAATATACTATGACACTGTACAGAATATACAGTGTCATAGTGTATTATCTGCTATAGTGGATCCACTGAAATAACACGATGGCGATAGCGTCGTCTTCAACTAACTAGTACCATGAGAGACACAGCAAGTGTTGCTTCTGCGCATGCGCAGTCCCGTTGCTTCCACCTGCTGTTGGGGTTGCATTGGTTGCCAGCAACGGGCCACTAGTGGCACTTGCTTTGAAGCCCACAATTCACGGCGATGCTGCAGGGCCACTAATGGCTCGCCAACTGATGGCGCTGCCATCAACGGACCACTGCCGGGCCGTGAGCGGCAGATTTCAGCCAGCAGTGACCCAGAACTGCCAGCTGGTGGCCAGCAGTTTCCCAGCACTTGTGTTTTTGCTGGGAAGCAATGACGTATGCACACTTCCCATATAATCGCACAAGATTTTAAACAATCTATATTCAGATGACGAGCGTTTATGAAACATTTTAACAACTTCATCCAGGGCGCTTTTTAGATGGAGAGGCAAATATTTGCGGCAAGAACTTGCCTAAGAAGCATACAGTGACTACTGGTACAGTGCTTTGCAATCATTTTGATGCGTGCGACAATACCAGATGTTTTTTCCTGTTTTGACTCCTCCCTCAATCTTTTTGCACCACTTCTTTGAGGTGTTCTGTCCCACGTAGTTTTCGTGGCTTTCTGGCACATCTTTTTTCTTGTTTTTTTTATTGGTTGCGAAGAATTGGTTGGTTAAGGCTGTCATCGGGAAAAATATGGAATTAACAGATTTTCTTGAAAACTTCGGCGATGTTTTACGAACTGCTTGCGGAACCCCTGGAGGGCCGTCGCGGAACCCTGGGGTTCCGCGGAATACACTTGGAGAAACACTGCACTATTGCTTATTATTTGCTGCAAAACAGGATAAAGTATCTATTACTATTACCTAAAAAATAAAAATGAAAACAAAATAATCAATCCAGGAAGATTCGAACATAGAATGTTACCTAATCAGTTTTTTGAGGGGAATGTTGATTTATAGATTCAAATATAACAACACGCCATGAAACTTTCCGAAAGCACGTTGTGTATGTCTAACTATTTTGAAAACTAAGAAAAAGTAATGCTTGGATAGCTTTAAATATGTTTTTTTGATTACGTGCTTTTCCCAGAAATTTTCATCAGTTTCAGATATGTTCTGACAAACTTACGCATGATAATAATGCGCATTCAAAGGCCTTCAATTCCATACAAATTTTAGTTTGTTCTTCCCGTAATGGGCCAACTTTTACTTAAAAACTGGATGGAAAAATTGGTCCATATCGAAGCAACGTGTTGAAAATGGCTGAAATCGGATTAATACTCAGAGAGCATAAGCGGGATGAATTCTAACACAGATTTTCACTCCGCTAACTGCTCTCTAAGAAACCAGGTAATTTCCCCTTAAAAGGTAAACTTCTCCTTATTAGCATACAAAGTTTCCCCCTTTTTATGGCCGTAATACAAGGTGTAGCGGGGAACGCGAAGCGAGGGGCTCTCCCCGACTTAAATTTCGTCTCTCCATTTTCCAACCGCTAATGACTCCAAAATAAGGCACAGCGAGTAAGGCATACGGGGCAAAGGTACGGCGGGAAAACAATCTACCTTGGGTAGATATGGCCATGGTGACCGATGAGGATGAGTGTGGAGCAGAGGCTTCGCTAGACCAATTCAGGTGGGCTGAAGTCTCCTAGCCGTTTCTGAAGTTCCCAAAAATCTTACAATAATCTCGGAATATGCTTTTTAAGTTAAAAAAAATTCTAAACATTTGCAAGTTCGGGATATTGTTATATTATTATTACTTATTTTAAATCAGTGATCAACCATTGAAAATAAAGAAAGGAAGAGGAATAAAAATGAGTGAAGGATTCACATCTGGCCAGTCTGTGCTAACGAAGGACGCGTAAGAAACCATCTCTTGCTTAAGAACACGCCCCGAGGATCTTCGGGTGTTAACGTGGTTAGTTTTTTTTTTATTTTCTTTATACTTTTTAGTCATAGGTTGTTTTCAAGAGGTAACAGCACTATATATGCCTGATGGAGGTGGATATCAATTAGACGCTCAGAAATTTTTTGGTCTAATATGATGAATTTGGTGTTACAGTGGTAGGTTTCTTCCCCGGCGGTTATTGTTCTTAACTACCGTTAACTTAGGATGCTCTGTCTCTGAAGCCTAGCATTCTGTTGCATCACCACCGGTCACCTTAATCAAAAAGACCACCCAACCAGCACATAGTGTAACGTACTAGGGGATGTGACGTACCTGCCAGCAGGACGCACACGACATAAAAGCAGATAGGAATCAGAATAAAACGTCCGCGTAGCTCAATTGGTAGAGTGACTTATTCCGGAATGAGGGGATCCGGGTTCGAATCCTGGCGTGGACAGAAATGACGGAGAAATTTACTTCGTTATAATAAGATCAATTATTCACTCTGTCTCTTGTTTAAATTGCGAGGGCTATACAACTAACAGCTCTGCTTCTATACTCTCTGCATAGGGAATCCGTTGGTCTTCCATGCCACAAATAGAAATCCTAAAGAGAAGAAACGCGAACCCACTACAACGTTGCTCAGTACTCCGAACAGAAGCAAAGCAACTGGGGACCATTTCCATATTCTCAAAAATCAATCGAAGATGGGGAAAAGGGATGCAGGTAAAAATAACCCCGGAGAAAATACTCATGGAAACTGAAAATCTGTAAAATACCTCCAGAACAAACGGTTCACTGTAAACTGCCACACAGAAACACTGATGTGTGGCAGTGTTCCGGTGTGGCAATTTACCGGCAACCCTGCCACACATCCACACATCTTTCAGTAACTTGACCACAAAAGTTCAGGGGGGCTATAACCCAGCAAAAACAGTCTTGCTGGACCAGCACTGGGCCATTGCTGCCTGCCAGCACTGCCAGCACTATGTTGCCACTGCCGAACCGTCAATAAAATGTCCGGGCGGCCAACAGAAGGGCCAACAGTTCATGCCAACAGCTGGCCAACAGTTGGCACCCGATCAGTTGTCATATGCCACAACAGGGCCATCAGTGGTCCATCACAAGCAGTAGCTGCCACAAGTGGCCCTTCAAGCACGTGTCAGAAATGATGTCTAGCCTAATGTGGTCCGCTAGTGGCAGCCGGCAACCACGTGACCTAACTGGTGGCTTGCCGAATCTTGTCCGCCAATTTCCCAGTAGTAGCCATAATAATTTAAAAAAAAAAAAGCACAGATAACCGCAGTTGCCCAACGCTACAATTTTTTTTCTACCCTTACGAAGCTTGTGAATTAACGCCACAGCTCTTGGGAAATTTTCTCAACAGATCGGAAAAACACCCGTTTGTATCTGAGTAGATTTGAACCTGAGCCGTTTGTCGTGATAACTGAGCTCTCTACCGACCGGACCAATTCGCCACGCCGGAGGACATGCTGAAAGCTGTCTGTTTGGTATGAAATGTGTAATCGAATGCTTCCCTCTTTCATTTTACAATATTGCGAGGTATTTTTCATAAAAGTCAGTTTCATATAACTGTTAAATTAATTTTTTCAACGTAATGATAGGTTTTTTTGTTTTTTTTTTTTACCTTAAGGGAACTTCACTCATTTTCAAGGCGTGTACATACTTAAGAGTCGCTTTCCAAAGTTTTGTACTGTCCTTACTGTCTTGAAAAGAGATTGTTGAATAAATATATATTTACCCGGGTTCATGTCGCATTCTGTTACATTTTTAACGTTGTATCTTTCCTTTCCGTTGTCTGAAACTACATTTGTTTTAAAGAGTAAAAGATATTTTATTTTACTTCTCGTTATTTTTAGAAGCGAATTCCTCAATGTCTTGTGTATTCAACAAATGGATGAGTACACCACATAGCGTTGCTTTTTTTTTCTTTCAAATAATTAATAAATTTTGTACGCGTATAATTTTTTTTTTTTTTTCCAACAAACGTTGTTTTAATGGTTTTCCAGGATATTTGTTTCAAGCGGTTTCAAATTTTTTCTTGTTATTCATCCATTCCATTCCATGAATTGTTATTCATGGGAATAGAGTGGGTGTATTTCATGGCTGTAATCTAGTATTTCACGGCTTAATCTGATATCTTCGTCGACGTAAAATTTCATTAGGAAATTAATTCGCCTCTCCACATATGGATTTTTTCTTAACATCCACTAAAATAACAGGATGGCGATAGCGTCGTCTTCAACTAACTGGTATCATGAGAGACACAGCAAGTGTTGCCTCTGCGCATGCGCAGTCCCGTTGCTTCCACCTGCTGTTGGGGGTTGCATTGGTTGCCAGCAACGGGCCACTAATGGCACTTGCTTGGAGGCCCACAATTCACGGCGATGCTGCAGGGCCATCAATGGCTCGCCAACTGATAGCGCTGCCACCAACGGACCACTACCGGGCCGTGAGCGGCAGATTTCAGCCAGCAGTGACCCATCACTGCCAGCTGGTGGCCAGCAGTTTCCCAGCACTTGTGTTTTTGCTGGGAAAGATTGCCGTTTCTAGGCCTATATTAAGAACTGAATTGGGAACTCCAAACAAATTTCGAGAAAACGTTCCATGTAAGCCAAGCGAGAATTGTACTTTAATTTGAAGAAATAAATTGCCGAGGATCCGAAGTACACTTGGTGTGTGTGTGGGGGGGGGGGGAGGGCTCTACCCCCAACTTCGGTAATAAAATATTCTGCGCTGCTGGAGCCTGTCAGTGTATTCAGGATATTCCCCTTGAAGCGTCCGCGAGGTCCGTGAGCTTTGAGGGAGCGGGGTTCCCCCAAAATGTTAAAATGGACGTACCCAGCAAAAACACAAGTGCTGGCCAACAGCTGGCAGTGATGGGTCACTGCTGGCTGAAATCTGCCGCTCACGGCCCGGTAGTGGTCCGTTGGTGGCAGCGCTATCAGTTGGCGATCCATTGATGGCCCTGCAGCATCGCCGTGAATTGTGGGCCTCCAAGCAAGTGCCACTAGTGGCCCGTTGCTGGCAACCAATGCAACCCGCAACAGCAGGTGGAAGCATCGGGACTGCTCATGCGCAGAAGCAACACTTGCTGTGTCTCTCATGGTACCAGTTAGTTGAAGACGACGCTATCGCCATTGTGTTATTTTAGTGGATGTTAAGAAAAAAAATCCATATGTAGAGAGGCGAATGAATTTCCTAATGAAATTTTACGTCGACGAAGATATCAGATTAAGCCGTGAAATACTAGATTACAGCCATGAAATACACCCACTCCATTCCCATGAATAACAATTCATGGAATGGAGTGGATGAAGAACAAGAAAAAAATTGAAACCGCTTGAAACAAATGTCCTGGAAAACCATTAAAACGACGTTTGTTGGAAAAAAAAAAAAAAAGAATTATACGCGTGCAAAATTTATTAATTATTTAAAAGAAAAAAAGCAACGCTATGTGGTGTACTCATCCATGAGTTGAATACACAAGACTGGGAGGAATTCACTTCTAAAAATAACGACAAGTAAAATAAAATATCTTTCCTCTTTAAAACAAATTTAGCTTTGGACAACGGAAAGGAAAGACACAACGTTAAAAATGTAACAGAATGTGACATAAACCCGGGTAAATATATATTTATTCAACAATCTCTTTTCAAGACGACAGGAACAGTACACAAAACTTTGGAAAGCGACTCTAAGTATGTACACTCCTTGAAAATGAGTGAAGTTCCCTTAAGGTAAAAAAAAAACAAACTATCGTTACTTAAAAAAAATTAATTTATGAATTATATCAAACTGACTTTTATGAAAAAAATACCTCGCAATATTGTAAATTGAAGGAGGGAAGCATTCGATTACATATTGCATACAAAACAGATAGCTTTAAGTATACGCGCGAGCACGGCAAATTAGTCCGGTCGTGTTCAGCTATCACGCGAACGGCCCTGGTTCAAATCTACTCAATGCAAGCGGGCATTTTTCCGGTTTGTTGAGAAAATTTCCCCAGCGCCGTGCGTTAGTTCAGAAGTTTCGTAAGGGTAAGAAAAAAAAATGTAGCTTTGGGGTCCCTCATTTTTTTTTTTTTTTTTTATATTATGTCTACTACTGGGAAATTGGCGGACAAGATTCTGCAAGCCACCAGTTACGTCACGTGGTTGCCGGCTGCCGTTACCGGCCCACTAGCGGACCACATTAGGCTAGCCATCATTTCTGGCACGTGCTTGCAGGGCCACTGAAGGGCCACTTGTGGCAGCTACTGCCTGTGATGGACCACTGATGGCCCTGTTGTGGCATATGAGAACTGATGGGGTGCCAACTGTTGGCCTGAACTGCTGGCCCTTCTGTTGGCCGCCCGGACATTTTATTGACGGTTCGGCAGCGGCAACATAGTGCTGTGCCATTGCTGGCAGCCATCAATTGCCCACTGCTGGCCCAGCAAGACCGTTTTTGCTGGGTAGCGGTGCAAACATTAGTACCATGCTTTATATAATGATTCTGTACACGACCCCGAATTTTCAGAAGGGTGGGGTGACACCCCCCACCCAGTGTTTCTAAGAGCTCTTCAGGGTAACATCAAGGATACACTAACCGACTCTAGAGGCCCATAATATAAAATTACGGAAGTTGGGGGTAGAGCCCTCGAAACCAAGCACCTCGTATCCCTTTTACACACTTTACCAAATTTATTGGGGACGGGGGAAGGGCATACATAGTTTGCCACTTAACACATCATGAAGCATAGAAATTGCGAGCAAATCCCTTACCTTGAACACTTGTCTGCGCTCTTAGAAACTTGGGGGATTGTGAATTCACCTCACTCTCCTGAAAATTCGTGTTCGTGTACAGAATCATTATAAAAAGCAAGGTTCTGATGTTTACAGCTCTACATTAATTTTAACATTTTGGGGAAAGCCCCCTCCCTCCCAAAGCTCACGGACTTCGTGGACACTTCAAGGGGAACATCCTGGATACACTGACAGGCTCCAGCAGCCCAGAATATAATATTACCGAAGTTGGGGGTGTGTACCTCGGATCCTCGGCAAATTATTTCTTCAAATTAAAGTGCAATTCTCGCTTAGCTTACATGGAACGTTTTCTTGAAATTCGTTTGGAGTTCCCAATTCAGTTCTCATAGGCCCAGAAACGGCAATCTTTATACCCCCCCCCCCCAAAAAAAAACCTCTTGAACTTTTGTGGCCAAGTTGCTGAAAGATGTATGGCAGGGTTGCCGGTAAATTGCCACACCGGAACACTGCCACACATTAGTGTATTAGTGTTCCTGTGTGGCAGTGCAGTTTACAGTGAACCGTTTGTTCTGGGGGCATTTCCTCCGGGGGTATTTTTTCCGCTTTTCAGTTTTCAGGGGTATTTTCTCCGGGGGTATTTTTACCGTTTACCGGGGGAAAAGATTAACATTTAAATTATATATATGTATTAATGCTGCGCTAAAAGTGATCCTAAAACAGAAGATCTCGGAGTTACGTTGGTTGTAAGTGAAATCAGTGATTTAATTATTTTCGACTTAAAACCCACTGAAATTAAAGGTGGCAACTATCAGTTTTAAAATTCTGCAGCTGTATTTACTTTTTCATCACGAAAGAGAGAGATGGGATGAGTACAAGGCAGTGAAAAAAATTAAAACATGTTCTGCACCCCCCTCCCATTCCGCGCCAACGTTAAAAATTATCGCCGCTGAAATTTATAAAGTAGCGATGTGTTTTGAGAGAGCTGTTGAAAAAGGAAAAATGGGTGGCGCATTTTGGAACACCAGATGAATAATTCCAGTCATACGCTCCTTTTTTCAGATGTTTTTTGATACAGCGCAATTTCGTGTGTTTCCCGTTTTGGTAATATCTCATTCTATAAGTTTCTGAACAGATTTGGTTTCTTCTATCGGCATTAAATTTGTTTTTCCTCTCTAACTTTCTGAAAGTGGAATCACGAAAGGAAGTAGCAATACAAGCGAAATGCGAATTATTTAGTTAGGTGTGTGTGTGTGTGACAGAGATTCCTCTTTCGCCACAGTTGTGCAACAATGTTTTGATCAGTGCTGCCGGAATGTTGTCAAAACAAAGAAGCCAACCACACTCGTCATTCGACAGCCACTTAAACAGTCTATTTACCCGCCTTGCGGCGTTTTCTAGACCTCCATACTTTGCACGGCATGCGTCAAATAACAGCAAATGACCCAAAGACAGCAGTTGTTCAGGATGGTGTCTGCGAAGGTATTTTGATGAGAGGAGGAGTAACCAGAGGGGGACAAGTATTTAGTCGCACATAGTTACGGATCATATGCTAAGAAAGCAGGAAGAGAAAGTAGAAAACAAAAAAAGCTAGTTCCAGTTTCGAGAATCGCAGTACAAGCCTTCAGACAGAACCACCTGCGGTCAAAATGGATGCACAGCATTCTGCAGCTATATTAGTCGCCCAGCCTGAACGTTCCACCCATACGCGCACACACAAACACACTCAGTCTCTCTCTCTCTCTCTCTCGTCAGAGGGGTCAGCAGCCGCCATGAACGCTGACTGCCCTGGGCTGGATGGATCCGAAACTGGTTTCTCGAGATGGCTCTTTCTTCGTTCAAACTGCTTCTGCAGTATTCGGCTGGCAGGTCGACTTCCCTCTGAATCTGCTTCATACCTACGGTCTCCTCCTATTGCTCACCTCCCCCTTTCCTTACGGCAATCTTCATCTCCCTCCTTCGACCCCCTGCTGACTCGTATCCCCTGTAGTCTTCTCCCTCCCCGTGGCCTACGTTTACGGGGTCGCCCAAAGAAAGTCGTTCTCAGAAGCCTTGGCGAAAACTCACCCTCCGTGTCTACCCAGCCGAAGTGGGAAGTGGAATACAGTGCTTCTTGGTGTTTGGCAAATATCTGACGACTTTCAACCGACGGTTGGTAAATTCAATTTTACTTGTTGCTTATCGTACCAGCGCTTCACACCAGTAGGAAATGATATGCTTCGTCGTTATTTCATTGTTCTGTGATTAAGAACAACAGCGAACGAATTTAGCTGGGACTGGATACTCAATGTGGTTATGCAAGGCAGGGAGGAATACTTGTGCCGAGCATTGCAGGAAATTGCACTGAGTAAGTCATTCATATATCTTTAACTTCATTAAAATTATGCTATATATCAGTAGCTCGATACTATTTGTTTTGCATTCTACACATTTATGCGATCTTTGATGATTAAATCAAGAATGAAAATCAACGCCAGTCAATATGCGTTTCTCGTTTTCAGCTCGCAATCCAAGCTGATAATGCGAAAACCATAGCATCCGATGAAAGAAACACCGAATGTTCCACTGAAGTGCTGAAATTATTATTTTGCGCAAATACATTTTAATCAGTTTTTTAAGACTTCTAGAATAACCTCAACAGTAACCTCAACGAGTATCTTTCACATAATCATTCAAAACTCAAAAGCGAAATCTGAGTAGCCTGCTGATGTATTTATGCTACATACTGTGAAAGTGCCGATAGACGTTTTTAACATTCATCAGTAATTTTCACAAGCTGCATTAATTTTAAATGCAGTAACCCGACGTCTTTTTTAATGGCATATTTGTTCTTAATTTAAGTTTGCTGCTGCGTCTATTAAGTATCACGTAAATTATTAATCAAACTTTTCAAAAGTTT
This sequence comes from Macrothele yani, assembly GCA_039090855.1. Lineage (NCBI taxonomy): Eukaryota > Metazoa > Arthropoda > Arachnida > Araneae > Macrothelidae > Macrothele > Macrothele yani. The sequence continues at coordinate 71,493,628 of CM077001.1, read as the reverse complement.
GATTCATTTTAATCAATTTACCTGGGTTTTTTTTGTTGTTGTTGTTTTTTCGTATCGATGTGAAGAAGATTGGATTTCCTCAGTCCTGCAGTCATGCATTTTCATTTCATTGTCCCTTATAAATTAACGTTTTCTATTTATTTTATATTTTTGCAACTTCACTAAACGCTTCGGTTCGTGAAACAATCTGATTGAAACAGTCGAGCAAACACAGCGGAACTCCATTTATACGTTTTTCAAGGGACCAAGTGAAATTAACGTATAATTGAAAACAAACATATAAACGAACTTTTCCGTCCCTTGATGGTGCCATATTTTTCTGTTGCAAGGTACGGCGTAATGTTTTTATTCTAGGTAGTACGTAGGATTTTTTTATTTTTTTATGTTCTAGTGTATTAGTATTTCTGATTTCAGTCATACTGCTTAGAGTTACAGCATTTATAAATACAATATGCAGTACACATAGGCGCCGACTATGAGTATGTTCGGTGCTTAAGCATGCCCTGATTTTTGCGAGGACAATTGAAATTACCTTTCGGCAAATATTTGTATATTGTAATCCAGTGGCGGCTCGTGGGTTATTCAAATAGGGTTTCAATGTAACCACAACTTATGTACAGAGATGTTTTTATCAGTTAACAACAGCCAAAGATTATTAAAAACCAAAATTAATGTATTTAACAAACTTTTGAAATGGATTATATTATTTTAGTACAAATGCGTTCTGTAACGTGTTATATCAGTTTTATTCTATGCTGAATTCAATATGACAAACATTTTTTAAATCTACTGGAAAATGAAGCAATCATTAAGAAAAATCTGAAGGAAAACAATAACACTTTTTGCTGGTAATGTATTAAATTTACTCACAAGTATGAACATCGAATCAAAAACGGGCACTATTTCAAAAGCTTGCTACTGGATAGCGATTGAAAATAACACAGTTCTATTTATTTTCTTATTCACTTTAAAGGAAATTAGGCATGAAACCCCTTGCGTTTTGTGTGTGTATGTGTTTTGAGCATTCCCTGCGATTTACATAACTACGCCTATGTACCATAGGTTATGGTACATATACCATTAGCATACAAATCATTACTGCTAATTTATTTACGATTGATATTGTTTGCACAAGGAGATAGAAGTGATGTAGTATTCTAAAATAAAACACGTAGGCCTATACATTAAAATGGTTTAAATTTTTTTTTTTTTAATTGTTAACTTTCAAGTTGAAATACTGCATTTTCAAGGCTATTGAAAGCACGCATTGTTTTCTTATCAGTATAATGGTCATAAAAAGAAGTTCCTAACGAGGCCAAACGATTTCAGTGCACCGCTACATTTGGGTGCTGATGCCTTTACGTAGGAATCATCATCACTCTTGTCACTGGAGATGTTTCATTGATCTTTGTGTTCTCAGTCATTTCATCTAGAATCATAAGTGATGACACGGATTTGACGTTGCCAAATCCGCGTCGCAGTTAATTGACGTAACCTTTGGAAGCCAAACTCATCTTCGATTATAATATTCCAGTCAGATCGGGGAACGATATCTTCTTGCGGTGCAGATTCGTCTAGAAAGGAAATGCAAACGGTTTCAAGGAAAACGCCCGATATGACAACGTCAAGTAAGAGCAGTGGTCTACTGCTAGTGCCAACTGAGATTGTCAATGGTAGCTTGTAGATGCAAGAAGACGGGAAATAGGAAGATTGAAAGGCGGATGGAGGGAATACTGGCAAATGGAAAACTGAATTCGCGGCGAAGATAAATGGAATTCGCATGGTTTGAATTTATAATTTACGACCCCACAATACCACTATTTAATGTGTAATTGGCAAAATTTAACATTTATTGCCTTTCAAATTTATTCAGGCTCCGGCATTTTACGTGTAAATGAAAAAAACGTTATAAGTAAGCAGAGGCGGAGCTAGGATTTCTTTCACCAGGGACAAAGCAGAGTTTGACACACACACACACACTCCACTCCCCTTATCCTTCCTTCATCAACAACATATCAACTAAAATTAATTTTTTTAATTTTTGAGATTACATCTGCTAGCATTTCGTTAAATTTCACAATTGCACATGATTTGCGGCTTTGTTTTTTCGAGGCTCAAAATGAATAAAACTCGTTTATTAATATCGTAACAATCATGGGGTTTTGTGATATTAAGCACAAACGACTTATTAAAAAAATTATCAGTTTCTTCTTCTTTTTTTCTTTTTTTTTGCATGAAGGTTTAACGACCACCGTAAGCAGTTCAATGGGCTATAAGCAGTCGCCCGCCCTTAATTTAGGTCAACTGGGTCCAGTGAAGGGAGCGAGGCAGTGCCGTAAGACAAGCCCAACATCCATGCCTCACCGTAACTCGCACCCGGACCCATGAGAACGAATGCCAGCGCTTAGACCACTGCGCCACCGAGGCAGACAGTTTATTCTTACACCACTAACTAATTTGTATGAATGAATCTTAACAGTTAATAAAATCAAGAGTTTTTTTACAGTAAAAACAATAATTTAATATTTTAGTCTTAACCAATCAGTAAGTTCCCGTGTTCAAAAACTGGTCTTTCACCACACTGTTCTATCACTTTGCTTTTAAATAAATAACTGTAATATTAATACATTGTTCACTAAAATAACACTTAATTCAATATGCAAACTATTTTTTATTCAATTGAGTTTTACATTTTAAATATTTGTATGACATAAACATTTGAATACAGCTGTGCATTACAATTTAAGATAAAGCCCAGTTTTTTAAATTTCGAGAAAAATTTCCATGGAGAGGCATGTCTATTTGCAGCTTGACTTTTCTGGCAGCAAAAGCCTTTATGATATCATCATAACGTTTTGATACCAACTCATATTCTTTGGATATCACACTTAAATTTGCTAATCTCTGTTGGCCAGCTGCGCTCCGCAGATATGTTTTGATAAGCTTTTTAGCTTACTAAAACTTCTTTCATTGGAACAGCTTCTATATTTGTGGATCACCTTGTCTTAGATCGGGATTCGAGGGACATTTTAACACGTTTCTGTAATATTTCCCACCTAGCTGCTGAAGACACACAAAAAAAAAAAAAAAAAAAAAAAAAACAGTTAAGAACATGAAAATAAGTAAGTATCCACTTGATTAAGAGAGTGAGCTGCACATGGCAAGAAAAATGCATGATTATATTGTTTAAGGATGCGTGCTTGAACCATCTTGCACAATCCTGCCATGTGAGCTCCATCATCATACAACTGTGCTGTCCTCTGCAGTTTGTGAGAACTAAACCATCGCTTTGAAATTTCCTGACTATTGCTTCAGCAAAAGTATCGCCTGTTTTTCCACTGATTAAAAAGTCAATGAAACTCTGTGACCTAAGAACCTTCTTCCCCCATCTTCACATAACTTATTACCTGAGATATCTGATCTTTGAGTATGACTAACGTCGGGTGTCGGATCATCTAGAATTTTGTTTCTCGGATATCATTTATAATTTGTTGCCTTATCTTACCAACAATGATTTCCAAGAACTCAACCTGAATTTCATGAGAAAAGTAACCAACTTGGACTTTTTTGTGGCGCTCTAAATGGTCCTTAAGTGGATTATGGTAGTGAAAAACAAGTTGAATGGTGTAAAAAAAAATTCTACTTCGAAGACCTCTTAGTAAAAATCTTCCTTCGTCTGATCCACGTAGTGCACTTCCTTCTGTGCCAAGTACAAGAGGACATCAAAAACCAAAAACAACAGCATACATGACAGTACCCATCTTCACCTACGGTGGTAGCCAGTAGGTGATAGCCAAGAATTTTGGAACAATGAGGAAGGCATGCGTGACGTCACTGACCAAACAATCGTCTTCGAGCTGTCCCGTCCACAGAGCGGAGTATGAGAATTACAGCATCATAAACTGAGCAGCCTTTCTTACTTTACTGTATGAATAAGCTCAGTGATCTTATTAGTGATCATATATATTTTATATATTTTTATATTTTACCAAAGTTTACGACTACTGCACTCGAGCCATTACTCGCTTTTGATTAAAAAAAAAAATACATTATGGAATTTGAAATGTAATTAGTGCCCGGCCCCTGCTACACCCCCCCCTAGCTCCGCCTCTGAAATAAAAAATGCATTATACTGTAGAAACACGTTATATTGTTTATTATTACATTCCTAAAAATTAATTTGCTGGTACTTCATTAACGAAATAAAAATTTTAAAAATTCATCGAGAAAAAAACGATTAAAAAGTTAGCTAGTACGTTTATTGATTAGTGAGTTTCCAAATAAAAAAATTCTTTAGATGGGGGAAAATTGATTGCCGTACATGCCAAATATCTGTAGCTGTCGAATCCCTCCCAAGGTAGAGCAAATAATATATACCCAAGACTGGCTGTCAGATATTTAAAAATTCACCTTTTCAGAATTTTGTTTTTTAAATCCTGGATTTTTTCACATTATTTTGCTTTTGGTTGATGTCTTTACGCGGTGAATAAATAATGGGAAAGCCAGGGTAAAATTATTGAATATCATGAAAAAAGAATCTGTATTTTTCGAAATTAACTTCCCACTATGTAAGAGTCGAGATCTTTGGTTAGTGCAGGAAGATTGGAAAGGAAAGGTGGAAAACAACTATTATATATAAACTGTTGAATCTTTGGAATGTACTTGATTCCAGTAGGAGAAAAAATTGATACTTTAATCCTTACCACACGACAAGGGACTCAACAAAAAGTCTCAAAAAAAAAAAAAAAAAAAAAAACCAGCACACTTTATACAGGGGTGATATGCTAAACTGATAACAACCGGTTCGGATTGACCGAAATATGAATTACGCCGCGGTGGGAGGGGGGGGGTGAAATCACGTTTGCAAGTAAAAAGTAGCTCTGGTGCAATGTTGCGTAACAAAGGCCAGATGCAAAAAATTTGCAAGGGGGATTCCATAAAAATGGAACTTAAATTTGCAGAAATGAAATAACGAATGCACATTGTTTGAATATAAATAAATTTCATAGATAACAATCTGTTCTCAGCCTGCACACAACTGGAGAAAACTATCAAAAATTAAAATCGTTGCGACGATGCATGGAAAAGGTCCCCATCTTTTTCAGTCAGGGACCGTGCACAAATTGCAGTTTACACAAAATATCGAATGTGGAGGAGATTTCCGGGGCCACCATTTCCATTTTCACTCTGTTTAAAACAAGATGTAGCCGTACAACTAGCACAAATATGTGCGGGCAATTTCTGGGATCGGCATTTCCTTTTTTTTTCTTTATCTAAACCTACAGATGTTTTAGACCTTTAACGTAATTCATAGTAACAGGCGGTCTTACAGGTAGCAGGCTGACAGGGTGGAGGAAGTTTCCGGGATCGGCATTTCAACTTTTACCGCAGTGTATTAGCAAAAATTGGTCTTACAATTAGCAGGATGGGGAGGGGAAAATTCCCGGCGTCGGCATTTCCATTTTCTTTACCGCAACTTCAACTTTCACAGCAATTATAGTAACACGCGGTCTTAGAACAAGTAGCAGGCTGACAAGGTGGGAGAAATTTTCGGGGACGGCATTTTTTATTTCACCGTGCTCATGTTGATAACGTTCACGTAACATGTCAAATTATGAATATTGCGATATTACTCAGGCAGATATTCTTTGTAACTTGATTTTTTTAAACTGACAATGACTTTCAGTTATCTTTAAAAAAGGTGAAATGTATTTTTATAGTATTATTTCACACACACACACACACACACAATATATATATATATATATATACTTAAGAGCAAAACTGAAGACTAAGGAAAAAATTTTAGAATTTAAAACGAAGGGTGCAAAATAACCTGAAAATCAAAACGCGCAACGCAGCAGTTTTGAAAATTCAGAATTCACATTCTATAAAGATACCTAAGCAAAAAAATACATATATAATTTTGACTCACACCTAGTACAACATAGAAAAGGTTATGTATCTACCTGTGTGAGTAAAAGGAGAAAAGAAAAAAAATAAAATAAAACAACTGAATGTAGAAGGTGTCGAGAATACTGAGCCTTGGCTTTATCAAGGACCAGCAAAAACTCTGCATTTTCTCACTTCCACAAAGACCTAGTTGGAAATGGGTTTCTGCAAGGCCATAGATGCAAGTAACATTCCCACCTAAAATAGTTTAAAAAATATATATATAAGTCATGTCCTCCGTAGAGTAGCATGACCTAGCACTAGTTAACAATTTCGCTTGCATCCATTAACCTTCATGGCCCGACCCATGCTCTTCATCTGTTACTATTAAACAGAGAGAAGAAGATTAAAGAGAACTCAAGCTGTGAGAGTGACATAATAAATAGAAATGGTTTTCAGCTATAACGAAATTCCAAGTTCGTTTGAGAGAGAATTTAAACCTGAAAAACAAATTTTACATTGCAATTAAAAAAGGAAATGTTAATTTATAACGAACAGATTTTTGAAAGAAAACTTGAGTCTAAAACCCCCTACTCTACAACTTATGACAGCACGAAAACGAGAATAAGTTAAAGATAATAATTAACTAAAGAAAACTTTGTGAAAGTTATATACCTTAAACAGTTAGTTGCAATATGTACAAAGTATTTCAGCAGTGCTTTAAGTGCATAATTAATTAGTTATTAAGAACTTAACTACTTTGAAAAAACAGCGCATAGACAGCGCATAGAAAAGGAACAAGCTTAGCCATCTTCTGTTCCTAGGTACCACAAAAGACGCTCAAAGTTACAAAGAAAAGTAAGAGTTAAAACCCGCATAAATGTTAACAGACAAACCAATGCTTAAAAGCTGAAAAGCTAAAAAACGACAGAGAAAAGGTACATGAAGTACAAACATTGAACTTATAAAACCTAGAACCCAAAAACAAGGAAGAGAGCTTACCTCTTGTGTTACAAAAACTTTTCTCCTCACAAGAGGAGAACATGGCTGACCTCTTCCGCCACTCCCTAGACGCTGGGGGCAGTGAGGGTGGGGCTGATGGCCTCCTCATACAGCAAGAAACCAACGCGCCGAGATTTTAACCAGAGAAAAAAATATATAAACTTAAGACTGTGGATCTGTATGATCAGAATGAGCAGAATTAACTCTCCAGAATACATGAGAAATATTATAAAATACACGAGCAGTTTATTTAATAATCTTTGCATGTATTAAATCACCTTAGTGAGCTTCTATAGATTAATCAGAATCTTATTAATTTTAATGTTGGTTTTACTATTTTTAGTATAGCTATCCTAGTGATGAATAACTAGTTTTCTTTTTTATTTGTTTTTATTTTCTTTTATAAACAGATTTTTAAGCTTTTTTGTGATTTTGTTTATATTATTTAATTTTTTTGTTTTAATAGGACCGTCATATCCATAGCACTAAGGTTCCTTTAGGTAGTTAATAGGCATCCTCTAGCCAACTTCCTTACGGCTTTGATTGGTCAGAATCATATTATTAACTGTGTAGAAAATTAAAGCAGATCTGCCAACCTTACTCTATTATTCAGAATAATTTTTCTTAAAGTTCTTTTGATGAAAGAAGAAGGAATTTCGTTCTCTAGAAAACTTTCTAATAGTATATTAATGTGGTAATTGAAGTCCAAATTGTTGCTGCAAATTCTTGAAATTCTTAGGACCTGAGAAATTAGTACATTCTCAATTACTTTGGTTGAAATGTTATTATTCCAGTGTAGATATTTAATTACTTTGAAAGGAAAATTAACTCTTTTATCAAAGAGGCTAATAGATGGGTTACCTCTGTTGAGCTTAATGCTTAAGTCTAGGAACTCAAGTTCCTGATTACTGTGGTTGGTTTTACATAAGTTAAGAGAGCTAGGATAGATATTATCAAAATCACTCTCTATAACTTCGGAATTATTGATACACAGCAGATCATCAATATATCTAAAAGTGTAAAGGTAGTTATCTGAGCAGGTGGGGTGATTTTTAATGAATTTATATTCCTTAAAGAACAGGAATAAATTAGCGATATTTGTGGACGTTGATGTTCCCATTGGAATACCGTTCACTTGCTTATAGAGAGTATTATTATATAAGATATGGTTATTTTTTATGCAGCAATTGAGATAAGAGTTCCAAGTTCCTACATCAACAAATTGGTTAAGTTTAAATTCTGCATACAGCTCTTTAAAGGTAGTGATTATATCTGATAGAGGCAGATTAGTATATAGGTTTTCAAAATCATAACTATTAATATCTAGGGGACAAACTTTGAGTATAGTAGAAATTACTTCTGCATTATTATTGATTATCCAAAAATCTCTGTACATCAAGTTAGAACAGTTTCTAATGTGTTTCAAAACCTTCTTTAAGACATCTTCAAAAGCAAGATCTATTTTCTTTTTATGACTCCTTACTCCACTAGCTATGAACCTGAACTTCACAGGATCCTTATGAAACTTAACCGTTGCAAAAAGAAATGGAATTTAAACTTAACCAATTTGTTGATGTAGGAACTTGGAACTCTTATCTCAATTGCTGCATAAAAAATAACCATATCTTATATAATAATACTCTCTATAAGCAAGTGAACGGTATTCCAATGGGAACATCAACGTCCACGAATATCGCTAATCTATTCCTGTTCTTTAAGGAATATAAATTCATTAAAAATCACCCCACCTGCTCAGATAACTACCTTTACACTTTTAGATATATTGATGATCTGCTGTGTATCAATAATTCCGAAGTTATAGAGAGTGATTTTGATAATATCTATCCTAGCTCTCTTAACTTATGTAAAACCAACCACAGTAATCAGGAACTTGAGTTCCTAGACTTGAGCATTAAGCTCAACAGAGGTAACCCATCTATTAGCCTCTTTGATAAAAGAGTTAATTTTCCTTTCAAAGTAATTAAATATCTACACTGGAATAATAACATTTCAACCAAAGTAATTGAGAATGTACTAATTTCTCAGGTCCTAAGAATTTCAAGAATTTGCAGCAACAATTTGGACTTCAATTACCACATTAATATACTATTAGAAAGTTTTCTAGAGAACGAAATTCCTTCTTCTTTCATCAAAAGAACTTTAAGAAAAATTATTCTGAATAATAGAGTAAGGTTGGCAGATCTGCTTTAATTTTCTACACAGTTAATAATATGATTCTGACCAATCAAAGCCGTAAGGAAGTTGGCTAGAGGATGCCTATTAACTACCTAAAGGAACCTTAGTGCTATGGATATGACGGTCCTATTAAAACAAAAAAATTAAATAATATAAACAAAATCACAAAAAAAGCTTAAAAATCTGTTTATAAAAGAAAATAAAAACAAATAAAAAAGAAAACTAGTTATTCATCACTAGGATAGCTATACTAAAAATAGTAAAACCAACATTAAAATTAATAAGATTCTGATTAATCTATAGAAGCTCACTAAGGTGATTTAATACATGCAAAGATTATTAAATAAACTGCTCGTGTATTTTATAATATTTCTCATGTATTCTGGAGAGTTAATTCTGCTCATTCTGATCATACAGATCCACAGTCTTAAGTTTATATATTTTTTCTCTGGTTAAAATCTCGGCGCGTTGGTTTCTTGCTGTATGAGGAGGCCATCAGCCCCACCCTCACTGCCCCCCAGCGTCTAGGGAGTGGCGGAAGAGGTCAGCCATGTTCTCCTCTTGTGAGGAGAAAAGTTTTTGTAACACAAGAGGTAAGCTCTCTTCCTTGTTTTTGGGTTCTAGGTTTTATAAGTTCAATGTTTGTACTTCATGTACCTTTTCTCTGTCGTTTTTTAGCTTTTCAGCTTTTAAGCATTGGTTTGTCTGTTAACATTTATGCGGGTTTTAACTCTTACTTTTCTTTGTAACTTTGAGCGTCTTTTGTGGTACCTAGGAACAGAAGATGGCTAAGCTTGTTCCTTTTCTATGCGCTGTCTATGCGCTGTTTTTTCAAAGTAGTTAAGTTCTTAATAACTAATTAATTATGCACTTAAAGCACTGCTGAAATACTTTGTACATATTGCAACTAACTGTTTAAGGTATATAACTTTCACAAAGTTTTCTTTAGTTAATTATTATAATTAACTTATTCTCGTTTTCGTGCTGTCATAAGTTGTAGAGTAGGGGGTTTTAGACTCAAGTTTTCTTTCAAAAATCTGTTCGTTATAAATTAACATTTCCTTTTTTAATTGCAATGTAAAATTTGTTTTTCAGGTTTAAATTCTCTCTCAAACGAACTTGGAATTTCGTTATAGCTGAAAATCATTTCTATTTATTATGTCACTCTCACAGCTTGAGTTCTCTTTAATCTTCTTCTCTCTGTTTAATAGTAACAGATGAAGAGCATGGGTCGGGCCATGAAGGTTAATGGATGCAAGCGAAATTGTTAACTAGTGCTAGGTCATGCTACTCTACGGAGGACATGACTTATATATATATTTTTAAACTATTTTAGGTGGGAATGTTACTTGCATCCATGACTTTGCAGAGACCCATTTCCAAATAGGTCTTTGTGGAAGTGAGAAAATGCAGAGTTTTTGCTGGTCCTTGATAAAGCCAAGGCTCAGTATTCTCGACACTTTCTGCATTCAGTGGTTATTTTTTTTTCTCCTTCTACTCACACCGGTCAATACATAACCTTTTATATGTTGTACTTGGTGTGAGTTTTAAAAAAAAATTTTTTAGCTTCAGTCTCTTCTTTTTAGAATGTGAATTCTGAATTTTCATAACTGCTGCGTTGCGCGTTTTGATCTTCAGGTTGTTTTGCAACTTTCGTTTTAAATTGTAAAGTTTTTCTTATGATTTCAGCTTTGCTCTTTAGTATATATATGTATATATATATATTTGTCATGGACTCATAAAAGCTCAAAATTATATCATCTACTCGATGGGCTGCCATCGAACAGGTGAAACAAGTCTATTTTATGGGCTACCGTAGTTGCTGGTGGTGATTTATGTACACAGGGGTTTGTCATTGTATATACATAGTATTATGCATGCGAATAATACGAGTTTTATAGGAGCGGGGAGCAGGGAGAAAGTAGGAATAGTAGACGTCTGTTTTCTATACTCAGAGGTCAATTAAACTGAACTTGTTTTCACGTCGGGAAGGAAACTTTCAATTTCGATGCCGCGAGGCAGTCAAATGATTTTGCCCACAGAATTTCATACCAGCTGTTTTTATTTTTTCGTTCAGAGAACTGGTAATCAATAAATTCCAATTTAGTACTGTTCATATAGTGTTCCAGGAGCCTGAGGAAAATGCCTTGCTTTGAGCGTGGTGGCAGGTTTGACTGGGCAGACGTATAATGGCCAATGTTGATGGAGATCGGAATCATATCTGTTTGTGCGCTACTAATTTGTAATATAAACTACCTCCATTATGAATAAAAAAAAATATTTCAAAATCGGAATTTTTTAATGAAGTTATAGCGTGAAAGTGCTGGCGAACAAATCTCACGCATTTGCACTAGTTCTAATTACCGATTTAGAACATTTTCAACAGAAAGGATCGACTATTGTTTCGAAAGTACATACTAAAATTTCGCCGCAATCGAACTATTTCTTCACAAGTTATCACGCAGAAGGTCAAAGAAGTATATACCACCGCTCTTGCTTGAATGGGGTAATCACAGTCCACGGGGAGTGAGAGTTTTCCATGGTTTTCGCAGGGTATTTTGTGTCATCTACCTGAACATTGACGTAGTTCTTTTACGAAGTCTGCCCTGCACGCATTTCTTCCCCTCCCACATATCTTGCGCCCGTTTAGCACTCATGCGAAATATTAAAATCATAACTCAAGATTTAGTGAGTCGCAAAGCTTCTACATAGACCTTGTGCTTCTACTTAGACCTAGATTTAGTGAGTCGCAAACATAGACATAGACATTGTGTCATTATGATGTTATATACGCATTTATGTCCCTAGGAAAACACAAATTTCGTTTTGTTCTACTAGGGAAACACCCACACTTTGACAAGATCTCGGAACGAAACGCAATTTGTCATTTATGCAATATGTATACGACCCCGTAACGTCGCAGACTCTGAAGGGTACCAATCTCTCGGGGTATCTATCTATGGTATGAGTAGATGAGTGTATTTCCTTGGAAATCCATTTTGTTTTCCCAAACAGAGCCGGTATAGGAAGCCCAGGTGGAGGAGTTTCAGCTTTTTGTAATGGAGAAGGAAGATGGCCTTGGTTTTTCAATTTGCTTAAAGAAACATTGAACTTAAAAAAAAGGTCCTCGAAAATACGAATTTTTGCTGTCATTTTATGCGGGTGACGAGGAGATGCTCATAGAGCCAAAATTTGTTTTCCTACGGCCATTGGGAGCTGAGTAAACAGCCGACAAAGTTTCTGGTGTTGACGTCACACTAGACAAGCGGTCAGTCAGACTTTTCTCACCACCGGCATCTGTGTACCCGGCGCGGTAGGGGTTGTGAGGGAAAGTACGAGGTAGTGTCAGGAATTTCCTTCTCTCCTTGGATTGCACGTGTCCTGTTCGTTACTCATCAAACTTTCTGCTGCAATTTACACAACTGGAATAAATTTTAAGCAGTTTACGGATTTCGCTGAAACAACAATCAGGTTTACAATCACTCAGTAGTACTACTTTTTACAAAGTGGTGAAATTTTTAGTTGGGACAATAATCAAGTTTACGTGGTACAGTATGAAAAAAAAAAAATTACTGATGATTTAAAATTATGCGATTCCGAAATTTGGGTGAGCGGAGATGGACAATTTGATTCGCCAGGTTTTTGCGCCAAATACTGTGCATATTCTATTATGGATATTCGCAAGGGAAATATTGTAGATTTTACTGTCGTCCAAAAAGGCGTTTTTGATGGGAACTTAGAAAAGAATGCGTGCGATTTATTACTCTCAGGCCTTTATGAAGAAATAAAGATATCAGTTTTTTCTAGATAGACATAGAAGCATTCGTGCCCTCGTGAACAAAAAATATCCCCAAATTGATTATCAGTTTGATGTGTGGCACATGGCCAAAAGTTTGACTAAAAATCTAAGCTGCTGAAAAGAAAGCTCCTTTACTAGAAGCATGGCGATCCAGTATAACCAATCATTTATGGTGGTCATCTCAAACGTGTAATGGAGATGCTGAATTGCTAGTAGAAAAATTTCTCTGTGTGACTAACCTGCCATATAGTAATAACAGTAGAAAAAATAGGTAAACTGCCCTTTTATCTAACTGTAATTTCTAGAGCTATATATCACATTCAACTATTGCGGTATTTTTATTTTCACGGGAGGGGGGGGGGTCATTAATGGCTTTGCACTTGGACTACGAGAGATACTCATTGTTGTTTTTCCCATGACAATAGAAGAAACTGAAAAGCAAAAACAATAAAACATGCACTTAGTTCAATGTAAAATACTTTTATATACTCGTATATCGATAGCAGCTGACACATCTTTAGTGGCAATGGAAGTTAATCGAAATAATCTAGGTCATTTCGAGGGCAACAAATAAAACCCGAATACTGTTCATTAGATTCAGGAAAGCATTCTCTCATTTTACTCACAACACAGGCAGGTATTACTTTTCTGATTTTTTGCCCTACAGGTATCCAGGCATTCACCCAATATACGAGTTGTTTGTATGCAACGTGTCACCATAGTTTGTTACTCACAAGTTCATATTTTTTCTTCTTGTTTTTTCTGCCTGAAGAATCATTTGATAACGACTTGCCAGTAAGGTGTGGATGTTTAAAACAACACTGTCGAATGATTCGTGGTTTATTATACATTGGGCACTACCTTTTATTTTCATCATCTTATCACTCTCATTGCAACACAAACACTCAGCGTCTGTTGACATTCTCTCGCAGTTATCACATTGGCACCAGTCGCGATTACCTTTTCTACCCTCGAATTTGTTTTCGCATTCCTTGTTAAATATTCGTACTGTACCGAAAGAATATCGTGGTTCAAATTAATAAGGATTTACACCAGCCATTTTATAGATTGATGGGATCGATTGCGCTGCACAGAACGGTAAACACCACCGACCGGAGCCCTCCTCCGCAAGCTGAGCGTCCGGTCTCTTGTTTAGTGTGACGTCAGTGCTGGTTTTAAAAAACGTTCTAGCGGGAGAACTACTTACGCTACAGCATTTCTGATTGCGTCGGTTTTCATGTCTCTTTCGACATTACATTTTCGCGCGGTAAAAAAAATGCCCAAAATGAGTTTACATTCCTTAACCTTTTAAGCGGCCGATGTACCTGAACGAAAAGTTGCCCAAATCTTCCTGAGCTCCTCAAACAGGAGTGTTCCCATAATGACCGGGTTATACCAAAAGCAATGACAAAACAATTTCTTACCCTGTTTCATCCAAGGGATACCGATTATAAATCTGTCGCTGGTTTTAAATGCGCCCGTCCTTATTCTTACAGTATGCAGTGTGATTCCCTTACAGTCCTTTGTTTTCTGTCCCATTACCCAAGGAATTATTCGAAAGCAGTAGTTCCCCGGATATGGACATCATGCTACTGGGTAGAAACAAGTTACTCAAACACTTTTTCTTTTCGTTCTTAGGTTCGTCGCCCTTTTCTTAGCATTTGTAGCGAAAAACATAATCAGAAAGCAAGAATTAATGGCAATCATACCCCCAAATTACCACTTAGAATGATAAATGTATGGTAAAAACAACGTGTTTTGATGCACAGGTTCATTCGTTCCTGTCGCGTTCGACCCACTTTTCAGAAAGCGAATATATTCGTTCGAGATGATGTCAGCCAATTTTGTAAATCCCGAGTTAATTCGTTCCAGCCGGTTAAAGGGTTAATAGTCGAAGGATTCGGTTAATAGGATCTATGGCGGTGATGGCGTGAGGAATTTTGGTGATAGCTGCAAGCATCTTTTCATCATAGTCTTTCTTGTCCAGAATTACAATTTGTGAGGTTTTATCAGAGATGACTAATGAAATATTAGGTTCGTTCTTTAATAACATGAGTTCTAGTTTAACATGCCGGGAGTGTAATGGATTAGTAGGTCTGTTTGGATTGCTGAGCTTGAGTTTGGTAAGAGATCTTGTGATTTTATATCGTACGTAATCTTGAACATTCGTAGGAAGATTTTTAATTATTTGTTTCATTTGTGGTAAGACGAGTTCAGATCGTAGAGAGGTATTTGGAAATGGAAATTTGGGACCTTTTTGCAAGGCTTGAACTAGTTCATGAGAGAGGATCTTAGTGCTTAAGTTAATGAATTTTATAGGCTGTATTTGGGAATTTGTGTTATTATTCCCTTGGTTAAAATTATTAAATCTTTCAAAGAAACTTGGAGTTCTAGCCTTTCAAATAGGTCCCAAATTTGCATTTCCAATTAAGACTGATGTCCAGTAATGACGACAACCCAATTATCCTGCCTCTATCCTGGAATATTCTTATTCACGACGAAAACAACAATTACCCAGCCCTTAGAAATACTTAAGCACGCCACAGCATCCGAAGGAAATATTTCTTCATAACAATACTTATGTCATATCAAGTCAAATGATTATATATGTTAGTTTGCATTTGGGGGGTTAACGACCCCTAAATTTAAACTTTTCGAATTTTTTAAGTGCGTTGTTCGTCTATTGACAGCGTTGTGTAATGACTTAATTTTGAGCTTTTTAGAGCACATGAAAAAGATTATATACGTTAGTTTGCATTTGGGAGGTTAACACCCCCTAAATTTAAACTTTTCCAAATTTTCAAGTGCTTTGTTCGCCTATTGGTAGAGTTGTCTTGTGATTTAAGTTTGAGCTTTTTGAACCCATAACAAAGGTAATATATATAGTAGGATAGGTTTGGGGTAACCCCCTTAAATTTCAACATTTCTAAAACAAAAAGTGCATTTTTTATATGGTCGGTAAATATTTATGTGATCAGTTTTCCTTGACTTGACCGGAAGCGTCCTCCGACGTTACGTATTATATACAAATCATCCATAGTGGGCAACTGTCCGATGGGCAAATATCCGAGTGGGCCAGTGTCCGGTTGAATTTATTGCGGACCCCGCATCAACATCCCTCTACCCTTTATTTTTCTTTACCTTTTCATTATCAGCGCTTTCTTGAATTCTGCCTTACACACACATAACTCCTCCCTACCCCTCACTATAGTTTCTCTCGATTTTGATTGGACGACACATTTAATACCTTAATCACGCTGACGACTACCTGTGAGGACAAACATCTGTTTTTTACTTTTTACTCATCATTTGATATCTCCTACATTAACGCACGAAAAATTTAGTGATTTGATTAAAAAAAAAAAAAAAACCACGGGAGGTAAAGATGAATCGTTTTTAAATCACTCACTCAAAGCTTATGCGAAATAATGTAATAAAATCCACCTTCCCTTTTTTAGCACGTCTTTTGTAAAACAAGTTAGTAAAATCATGCAATGCATTGATTATGATATGCTTTCCAACATACCAGAAATTATTACTCAAGTTATGAGGATAATGGCTGTGGAATAAATCTCGCTCCTGTGTCCTGACCTTTGACCCCATTTCGATGATATTCAACAGAACCGGTTCAGTATACCTCAAGAATAACATACTAAAGTTTTGTCGCAATAGAAACAGTTTTACGCATGTTATGAGAATAATGGCTGTGGAATAAATCTTGCTTTTGTGCAATGACCTTTGACCCCATTTCGTTGACATTCAACAAAACCGGTTCACTATACCTCCGGAACAACATGATAACGTTTTGTCGCAATCGAAACATTTTTAGGTAAGTTATGATACTATGATGGCAAGGGCAATGAAATGGATCCCACTCCAGTGTCCTGACCTTTGACCCCATTTCTCCCATTTTCAATAGGGTTCGTCCCCAGTGGTTCCCTACCACATACTAAAATTTCATCGAAATCGAACCATATTTACGCATGTTATGACGCATAAAGGCAATGAAACGGATCCCACTTTTATGTCCTGACCTTTCACCCCATTCCGCCCATTTTCAATAGGTTTCGTTCCCAGGTGGTTCCCTACCACATACTAAAATTTCATCGAAATCGAACCATTTTTACGCAAGTTATGATGCATAAAGGCAATGGAATGGATCCCGCTCCTATGTCCTGACCTTTGACCCCATTTAATTTATTTTCAATATGGTTCGTCCCCTGGTGGTCCCCTACCACATACTAAAATTTCATCGAAATCAAACCATTTTTACGTGAGTTATCGTGCCGACAGACAGACGGACGGACAGACGGATGGAAAAAGCTGGAGCATATACGCTTCTTCAACCTACGGTTGGAAAGCGCAAAAAAGATCGTGCTTCTGCTATCGGTTTGTCCGTCCGTCCGTCTGTACCCACACTATCTCTCAAACTGTTAGTCCGATTTGAAAAATTCTTTTTGCATTGGGAAGCTTGAAATACGCAAATGATGATCCTTTATTTCGTTTTTTTTTTACGATGTACAATTTCGCCGGTAGAAGGCGTAAATGCAGATAATGTCGAATTCAAAAATACGTTTTATTCCACATATTTGCTTCTAAACATCCGATTGAAAAAAATTATATCTTTCGATTCCATTTTTGTCGAAGAGTATTTTAGATATAGTTACTTTTACAAATTACGCATAGATTTTCCGCTAGGGGGCGTAAAAGTAAATTACATTTTTCCCGATAACTCTTCTTCTAAAACTCCGATATGAATTATTTTTTCTTCAGCAGATACATCTCCTGATGGAGAACGTTTTGCATATAATTTCAAATTTTTGGTAAGGAATACTTTGTCCACCAGGGGGCGTAAGTGTTAACTTTTGCTTCTGAGGTATTTGCCATAAATTCTGAGCTTCTAAAATATCGATTGAAAAAATTATTTCGTGGACTGATGCCACTCACATCCATAAACCTTTTCGGAATATTTTTCTTAAAATATTCCACAGTTTCTCCGCCAGGGGCGTAGATGTACATCTTATTTTTGTCAATATCTGCACTTCTAGGAGTCTGATTTGAAAAATTCCTTCTATGTTGGATAGTGTTTTCCGTGTGACATGTTTTTCATATAATTTCAAAATTTTCAAGTAGTTCATAGATTTTCCGCTAGGGGACGTAGCGATAAATTGCGTTTCCCCCTATATCTCTGCTTCTAAATCTCCGATTTGAAAAATTCTTTCTGCACCGGATACAGCCCCTGATGGGAAATCGTTTGCACATAATTTCTATTTTTGTAGAAAAAATAGTTTGGCCACCAGGGGCGTAAATCGTAATTTCCGCTTCTGTTGTATTTGCAGGAAAATATGAGCTTATAAATTCTCGATTGAAAAAAAACGTCGTTTGTTGACCGATACTACTCATGTCTACAAACCTTTTAGAAACATTTTCTTCTTAAAATAGTGTATGGTTTCTACGCCAGGGGCGTAGACGTGTATCTTATTTTTGTCAATATCTCTACTTCTAGGAGTCCAATTTGAAAAATTCCTTCTTTGTTGGATAGTGTTTTCCGTGTGACATGTTTTTCATATAATTTCAAAATTTTCAAATAGTTCATAGACTTTCCGCTAGGGGGCGTAACGGTAAATTGCGTTTCCCCCTGTATCTCTGCTGCTATATCACCGATTTGAAAAGTTCTTTCTGCACCGGATACAGCTCCTGATGGGAAATAGTTTGCACATAGTTTCTAATTTTTGTAAAAAATAGTTTGCCCACCAGGGGCGTAAATCTCAGTTTCCTTTTCTGTTGTTTTTGCAGCAAAATATGAGCTTCTAAATTCTCGACTGAAAAAAACGTCGTTTGTAGACCGATACTACTCATGTTGACAAACCTTTTAGAAACATTTTCTTCTTAAAATAGTGCATGGTTTCTACGCCAGGGGGCGTAGATGTATATCTTATTTTTGTCAATATCTTTACTTCTAAGAGTACGATTTGAAAAAACCCTTCTATGTTGGAGAGTGTTTCTGATGCGAAATGTTTTTCCTATAAATTCAAAATTTTCAAGTAAATCATAGACTTTGCGCTAGGGGGCACAAAGGTAAATTGCGTTTTCTGCGTTATTTCTGCTCCTAAAGCTCTGATTTGAAACATTCTTCCTGTATCGCATTATCGCATACAAGACCTCATGGAAAATATTTTTCACATAATTTCTAATGTTTGGTAAAGAATGGTTTAGCCACCAGGGGTCACAAGTGTTAATTTCTGCTTCTGAAGTATTTGTTGCAAAATCTGGGCTCCTGAAAACTCGACTAATTTTTTTTTTCTTCGACCGATACCGCTTATATGGATAAACCTTTTGAAAATACTATCTTTCTAAAATAATGCATGGTTTTCCCACCAGGGGACGTAAAGTCACATCTTATTTTTGTTGATAACTGTGTTTCTACGAGTTCGTAAGCTCACGATTCCGTTTACAGCAATATCTGAGGGATTAAAAACCCGATTGAAGATCTTTCTTTCGTCAGATCTATTGTTTTCCATACGGGTTCCATTGACTTTGAATAGCTTTGATAAATTTAATTTGCGTCAGAACGGATTCAAAAGACGTGCTTATTACACCCGAAAATTCGGTGTCATCTTTCTTGTTTAAATTATAAATGATTGTTTGGCACAATTTTGTTTTCTACTTGGCTTTTTTTTTCGATTAAAGAAATAAAACTAGTTTCAAACCCTAGGGATAAAATTAGCTTTTTTTTTCCCCCGGGAAAAATAGTCCTTTTTTTTAACACAGATTTAGTGTTTCGATAAAAAAAAAATCATGAGAGGTAAAGATGCATCTTTTTTTTAAAAAATCAGTCTGTCAAAGCTTAAACGACATAATGCAACAGCATTTTCTCGCCCCATTAACTTTCGACGTAGGTGAATCAAGAAGTTTGCTCCAGGTGAGTACCTCCCCTCTAGCAGGTGAAAGTTGTAGACCAGACAAGAATAGGCGAATCAAGAATTCTTCCCTCATCTAAAATGGCAGAACCCATTAACTTTCGACGTACGGAGAATAGGCGAATCAAGAAATTTGTTCCAGGTGAATCCCTCCCCTCTAGCAGGTGAAAGTTGTAGGCCAGACAAGAATAGGCGAATCAAGAATTCTTCCCTCGCCTAAAATGGCAGAACCCATTAACTTTCGACGTACGAAGAATAGGCCAATCAAGAATAGGCGAATGCGGAAGACATGTGCCTAAGGTTAGCAGGAAGAGAAACTGTCCTCCCACCTTTGATTTTGACGGACGTGAAGGGGCGGAAGGGGTGGGGTGGCTGACTTGTCGGTCTTCTCTAAAGTTTGTAAACGTTTTGATCACAATAATATTGCTCCTTTTCACTCATATAGGGAGGAGTGAAAAGGGGGATTTAACCTTTATGGGTTAGTCATTCAGTCAAATCTTTATCGCTGATGAGGGCTTCCAGCAGAGGAGGCCTGCAAACTAACGGAAACAGACTGCTTTTAATGTTTTGCAAATGGTTGATAGCGATGATAATGGTGTGTGTTTACGTGCTTTGCTTTTCTTCTGGCACAACGTGCCGGAACTGAAAATTTTAGCATTGAGTTTTGGAATAAGGCTTAAAGAAACATGTTCATAAAATTTATTTGCTTTTTATGAGGTCAATCGCCCCTCCTTTTTTTTATTGGGAGTTTAACGTTCCACCGTGAGCAACTCATATATAAGCAATCGCTATAAGCAATCGCCCTTCCCTAATTTAGGGTCACTGGTTCCAGCGAAGGGACAGGGCCAGTACCGTAAGACAGACACAACATTCATGCCTCACCGGGATTCTAACCCGGACCAATCTCCGACGAATGATCAGAAGCCATCGCTGCCACCGGGACGGCGCCCCTCTTTAGCAACAGCGGCTTATGTTTTAAAGTTCCGGCATCTTTTTTTCCATAAAAAGTACACACACACACATGCTCTCTCTCTCTCTCTTTCTCTCTCACACATCATCATCATCATCGCTAACCGTTATCAATCCACTGCTGGACGAAGGTCTGAAATTTCTGAAACTTTCTGGCTTGAGCCAATCTTTTCTATGTCACTCCAGCATGCTTTCAAATTTCATCTACCCATCTCCCACGTGATCTTCTGTTTTATAGTATTCCATGGTACTTAGTTTAATGCTTCATTCAGTAATCCATTCGTGGTACGTTCTCCTAGCAATATGTCCAGCCCATTGCAATTTCAGGGATTCTATTTTGATCATGATGCCTTCCACTCTTGTCATTTTCCTGATCCAAGAGTTCCTCTTCTTATCCTTCCTAGTTATGCCAATATTGTTAACTTGAGTTGATACGCGTAAACGTTATGAATATGACTTTGGTAGAATCAAAACTGTTAAAAAAGACTAGGCTTAGGGCCAATGAACTGATATTTAGTGCCTAAGAAAAAGCGCAAGATTATTACCTTGACTTAACAGACTGTAGACGAACTTCATGTTACAAGTGATATTCATATGGAAGTAGACATTCGTCATACATAACACGATATGCAACTTGTTCATTAACCACCTTTGACGAAATGATGAAGACCACTTCTACATTTAATCAAATTAAAAACGGTATTTACAAGTTAAAACATATGATAGATTAAAACACTAGATCTTTCGATCACACTAGTGATCTTCATCAGGTCACCCACCCAATGGCATCAAGGTACGTCAACACGCAATACATAGGGATTTTTGATGACCCAAATAATGGGTATAGCTCATGCTCACGAAAGTTGTTGTGAACACAGAGAGAGAGACAGGTAACAGTACTGCAAACGAGGAGAGTAAAAATGATGTTACACAAGTATTACTAATTCAGCTGTAATTATTATTTCCGCAATGTTCAAGTAGAGCAGTCCATATTCGTGGGAGGAGAGAAGGTACATCGTCATTACAGCAAATACCTCTATAATGGTGAATATACAAGCTTTCTGCAAAGAGGGTCATGCTTTTGGTGCTGTGTGTAATGAGGATTTTACATTCACCCATAATGGTCTATGTGTGCCGCTAGCTGCCAATCGGGCTAGGGCTGTGGAATGTGAGCTTGTTCTGACATCGCGTGAGTGTTCAAGCAAACGGTTTTTAAATTACGTAGGGTTGAGCCTATGTACACTTGATCTATTTCATTGGGGTTTAAAGCTCTCAGGGGAATAAGGTAGACGCCGTACCTGTGTTTGGTTTCAACGGGATCCCTCTCACGTTTAATTAGAGTGTACGAATTGCGTGTTTGTAAACCAAAGTTTATATTAAACTTGGCACATGCATGTTTTAGAACGCTGGTGCAGCCGGAAAAATAGCTCATGGATTCTACGTACCTGGTAAGGGTGCGGGTTTTTTCTAATGCGGTAAACGCAAGTCGTCGATGCCTGCGGAGAATGGTGTGTACCAGGTCTTTCGGGTACCCGAATTCGCTAGCAATGACAAAGATTCGTTGAAGTTCAATGCGCCGTAGGCGTACAGATGGCGAATGCGTAAATGCCCGTCGTTCCAGGTAGCGCAGGGAAGCAAGCTTAACAGATAAAGGCTGCGCTGAGTTGTATGGGGCTATAATAGGGTAGGATGTGGGTTTACGGTACAATGAGTATTTTAAAGTGAAATTTTGGGGGTCCCGTTCTATGAGCAAGTCTAAGAACGGGAGTTTTAAGTTATTTTCCAATTCCAAAGTGAGGTTTATGGAGCGATATTTGGAGTTTAACAAACTGAGAAAATGCAGTAGGTCGGAATGCGGATGTGGCCAAAAGACAAGAACGTCATCCACATAGCGGGTGTAGAGGAGGGGTTTGAGCGTACACACGCCAAGTACCTCATTCTCCAGGGTTTGCATGACAACCTCGGCGAGAATCGCTGAGAGGGGTGAGCCCATAGTGGCGCCTTCTTTCTGCTGGAAAATAACATCGTTGAATTTAAAATAAGACCTGGATGCAACGAGATTTAAAGCTGAAAGGACAGCCTCTATTTCCAAAGGTGGGAGAGGTGGGTTATGAGTATATAATTTTTGACAAATGATGTTGTGTGCCTCTTGAAGGGGGATACTGGGGTATAGCAACACAACATTCAAGGAGGCCATTATAAACGGCTTGCCTTGCGAACTGAAGGATTTTATAAGATTAATAGCTTGTAGAGGGCTGTTAATTGAAAACTGAGAATGATTTAGGATGGGGGAGAGAAATTTTGCAAGGGCTTTTTCAAGTGGCCGGATAGAAGACGCATACGAAGAAACTAAGGGGCGGAGGGGGTGATTTTGTTTATGGAGCTTGATCTTCCCGAAGATTTCGGGTACTCTGGGGCCCTTAGGAGGGTTCATATTATCGGAAATTTCTTTAGGTAAGTGGCCATGATTCTTCAACTTTTCGACGGACGCAACGGTTTTTGCGACAGGATCAAATCTTAAAATTTTTATGTGGAATTGCTTGTATAGTTTCTTGCATCTTTAAGTGGTATGCAACGCGGTCCAAGATTACAATCTTATTCGATTTATCGTCGGATATGATAGCCAAGTTAGTGTTTTTTTTGTAATTCACATAGTTGACGCCTCTCCTCTTTGTAGGCTTGACTTTGATTCAATGTCGTGGTAGTGCCTTGGTGTGAATCTCGTTGGCTCCGGGTGGACCCATGCCGAAACGATTTAACAAATTTAGTTCTTGCGTCGTCCTGGTGTTCTGCAGGCAATGTCCGGATGATACTTTCAGCTTGTGGCCCAAGTTGAAAAATATTCGGTCTAGTATTCGGATAGCAAAATTTAAACCCCGCTCCAGAGCGTTCTTCTGAACATCCGAGAGTTCGGTAGAGCTTAAGTTAACATACATTCTGGGCTCATGTCCGTTTGGTTGATTCGATTTTTCAAAACGAATGGGTCGAGATTGGATTTCTGAAGCCACCAGGCCACGGAGCTTAGTCATATGACGGTTGTTCTGTGATTCGGTTTCACTCTTTATAATAGCATGCAAAATAATCAGCGAGTGATCAACAGTAATAGGATGGTATGTTCTTGTGAATTGTCCATGTAGTGAGTAAACCCTACGTGCAAGGCAATCTATGTAGGTTCGTTTCAAACGAATTGCGGTATTTAGTCTCTTGGTCTCTGACAGCCTCAATACACATACGTCTTGCTTGGAAATAGCGAATCTTGTCAGTGTTAAAAACTTAGGTATAACCTGTAGCTGTTTGCAGTTATTCAAAAAGGCAAGGTGCGTCATCTCGGTTCTTATCTTGCGTCGTAATTTAAAAATTTCGCTGCCGTACCCATCATACCAAAGGGAGAGCAATGTAAGTATACTGGAAAGAGGTAGACACTATACTGGAAAGAGACTAAGTTAAAGTCACAGTACCATATTTCCTCAGGGTCCAACAGACTGTAGACGAACTTCGTGTTACAAGTGATATTCATATGGAAGTAGACATTCGTCATACATAACACGATATGCAACTTGTTCATTAACCACCTTTGACGAAATGATGAAGACCACTTCTACATTTAATCAAATTAAAAACGGTATTTACAAGTTAAAACATATGATAGATTAAAACAGTAGATCTTTCGATCACACTAGTGATCTTCATCAGATCACCCACCTAGAAAATGCAGCAGGTCGGTGGCATTCCGACCTGCTGCATTTTCTCAGTTTGTTAAACTCCAAATATCGCTCCATAAACCTCACTTTGGAATTGGAAAATAACTTAAAACTCTCGTTCTTAGACTTGCTCATAGAACGGGACCCCCAAAATTTCACTTTAAAATACTCAGTGTACCGTAAACCCACACCCTACCCTCTTATAGCCCCATACAACTCAGCGCAGCCTTTATCTGTTACGCTTGCTTCCCTGCGCTACCTGGAACGACGGGCATTTACGCATTCGCCATCTGTACGCCTACGGCGCATTGAACTTCAACGAATCTTTGTCATTGCTAGCGAATTCGGGTACCCGAAAGACCTGGTACACACCATTCTCCGCAGGCATCGACGACTTGCGTTTACCGCATTAGAAAAAACCCGCACCCTTACCAGGTACGTAGGATCCAGGAGCTATTTTCCCGGCAGCACCAGCGTTCTAAAACATGCATGTGCCAAGTTTAATATAAACTTTGGTTTACAAACACGCAATTTGTACACTCTAGTTAAACGTGACAGGGATCCCGTTGAAACCAAACACAGGTACGGCGTCTACCTTATTCCCCTGAGAGCTTTAAACCCCAATGAAATAGATCAAGTGTACATAAGCTCAACCCTACGTAATTTTACAACCCGTTTGCTTGAACACTCACGCGATGTCAGAACAATCTCACATTCGACAGCCCTAGCCCGATTGGCAGCTAGCGGCACACACAGACCATTATGGGATGAATGTAAAATCCTCATTACACACAGCACCAAACGGATGACCCTCTTTGCAAAAAGCTTGTATATTCACCATTATAGAGGTATTTGCTGTAATGACGATGTACCTTCTCTCCTCCCACGAATGTGGACTGCTCTACTTGAACATTGCGGAAATAATAATTACAGCTGAATTATTAATACCTGTGTAGCATCATTTTTACTCTCCTCGTTTGCAGTACTGTTACCTGTCTCTCTCTCTGTGTTCACAACAACTTTCATGAGCATGCGCTCTTACCATTATTTAGGTCATCAAAAATCCCTATATATTGCGTGTTGACGTACCTTGATGCCATTGGGTGGGTGACCTGATGAAGATCACTAGTGTGATCGAAAGATCTAGTGTTTTAATCTATCATATGTTTTAACTTGTAAATACCGTTTTTAATTTGATTAAATGTAGAAGTGGTCTTCATCATTTCGTCAAAGGTGGTTAATGAACAAGTTGCATATCGTGTTATGTATGACGAATGTCTTTTTCCATATGAATATTACCTTGACTTGTTATCTAAATATTATTAATATGACATCGGTGGAATAAAAACAGTCAAATGGGCCTAGGCCGAAGACCTAGTAAGGTCTTCTACACTGTGGTAAAGGTCTTAAACATCTGGGTTTTTTTAGTGCCTAAGTAAAAACTCAAAGCTATTAACTCTTTTTTTTTTTTTTTTTTTTTTTTGTAAATTATCCGAATATCACATAGGCGAAGAAAGAAGTATTAAAAAGGCCTAGCCCTACGGCCTAATAATTAATGTATGAGTGCATAAGTAGAAGCGCAATATTATTGACATTACTCGTTATGTAAATTTTATGAATATGGGAATGACGGAATGAAAGCTTTTAGAAAAGGCCTAAACTTTCAGCCTAATAATTAATATTTTCTGCCTGAGTAATATCGCAATATTCATAATTTAACATGTTACGCAAACGTTATGAACGTGAGCACGATGGAATAATAAAATGCCGACCCCAGAAATTTCCCCCACCTTGTCAGCCGGCTCAGTGGCGTACGCAGGGGGGGGGGGGTGCAAAGGGCCATATGTACCCCACAAAATAATTTGTCTGGTATTAAAAATTTATAAAAATTGTCGGTGACGTTATTTTGCTAGTGTCGCCATTCTGGTTTTCCTTAAATTGCCATTAGTTACTTCTTTATTTAGAATGGTCAGACGAGGTCACAAATGCCTATTTGATGCCCCCCCCCCCACACACACACGGTGCGCATTTGCCACTTGTATGCCACCAAAGAAAGAAGAGAGCGAACTGGTGTTGCATGTTGTAGTGGTCAGGGCGTCAGTCTAACGAATGGTGGGGGCTGGGGGAGGGAGGGAGTAAGGGGGAAGCCTTTTATCTTGAGTACATACCATAGCAGGAAAACAAAAACGTAGAATCAAAGTTACTTTGTAATTAATAGTATTTGAGAAATATAAAAATGCTCGTTCTCATGCACAATTTTTTCATCACTTTAGGAAGGAATGATATCGTAGCTGCAGTGATAAAACCAAGAGTGTGAGAATTTTTCGATTGTTGAAAAAATATATATAAAATTTTATTCACTGATGCATAATACAAATGCAACTTGATTTAAATGTTATATATAGTGGCTTGAACAATCTGATGTAATTGCAAAAGTTATTCTTTGATAAAATTTAATTTTTAAATGGCGATAATTAAAACAACAAAATTTCGCATTCGTGCTTTGTACATTGCAGCGACGATATGCAACCCCCCCCACCACCACCACCAAAAAAAAATAAAATATTTCTGGGTACGCCACTGAGCCTGCTACTTGTAAAACCGCCGGTAACTATAAACTGCTGTGAAAGTCGAAATACTTATGAAACATCTGATGTTGCGGTAAAAAATGGAAATTCCGATCACGGAAATTTCGCCAACATATTTGTGCTACTTGTACGACTGCATCTTGTTTTAAATTGCATGAAAATAGAAATAGTGACCCCGGAAATTTTCCCTACCCCATCCTGCTAATTGTAAGACCGATTTTTACCATAAACTACAGTAAAAGTTGAAATGCCGACCCCGAAAATTTTCCCCACCCTGTCAGCCTGCTACCTGTAAGACCGCCTGTTACTATAAACTGTGGTAAAGGTTTTACACATCTGTTGGTTGAGGTAAAGAAAAGGAAATGCCGTTCCCGGAAATTTCCCCCAACATATTTGTGCTAGTTGTAGTTGTACCGTGCATCTTGTTTAAAGCAGCGTGAAAATGGAAATGATGACCCCGGAAATCTCCCACACATTCGAAATTTTGTGTAAATTGCAATTTGTGCAAGGTCTCTGACTGAAAAAGGTAGGAAACTTTTTCTGTGGGTGTCTTTTGCTGAGGGGGACTTTCCCCGTGGAGGACTTTACGGATTACCCGTGGCGACATGTGTAATAATATAGGTTGCATAAAGGAAGGCACATTAGAATTAATTCAGTACACCCTCAAGGGAAAGACCATGGCCTCTGACCTCCCCCTTGAATTTGCGCCTGATGCGTTATATGCTGAATGATAACCATAAGAAGGAAAGGCTGTAATGTGATGTATTGGTTATTAAAAACGCTTGGAGACCATAGTTTGTTTGTTAATCCTAATGTGAGAACCCCAGTTATATTTTAATAAACTTACTGTATCTTTTAATTGATCCACTACTGACCATGTTACCAGATTAAAAGCATGTTATTATTATTATTTTTTTTAACCCAGTAATCCAGTATCCGTTGACTGGGTGGTTCATTCCCAACGTGCCCTTATCCGTATGCCACAGTATTTGTCATTTTCTTGTAGGACTTCCGTCCACAGTGAGTAGAGTTTAGGTCCCGGCCACCTACAGCGAGATCGCCTTTTGGGCAGGACACAGAAACGGAAGGAATGAGAGCAAGTCTAGCGACTTTCACAGAACAGTTTGTAGTGAGATTAGAGTACAGTAGATGACACCACCGTTCAAGTACGATGTTGGACACAGAGGGGTGAGAGAACATCGGGGGGGATAGGAAAGGATACCCATTTAACCAGTGGGTCCAGCGAGGGGGCCGTCACTTAACGTGCTCGTCCGATGCACGGCGGATATTCAGCGATTGTTAGTAAATCACACCATCTCTGAAAGATCAGCCCAGGTTCGAACCTGAGGACCTTGCATCGATAGTCTGACTCGCTAACCACTAAGCCATCCGCGACTCTACCCCGTATGCCTTTACCCGCTGTGCCTTATATCGGGGTCATTAGCGGTTGTAAAATGGGGGAGACGAAATTTCAGTCGGAGAGAAACTTCCACTTCGTGTTTCCCGCTACGCCTTATATTGCGGCCATAAAAAAAGGGGACACTTTACCTGCTAGAAAGGAGAACTATACCATTTAAGGGGGCATTACCTGGTTTCTTTGAGAGCAGTTAGCGGCAAGAAAATCTGTGTTAGAATTGATTCCGCTCATGCTCGCTGAGTAATAATTCAACTTCAGCCATTTTCAACGCATTCCTTCGCTATCGACCATGTAGATAATATCCTCTGACGCCTGTATTTTCCACTATACTAGATAATATACTCTGATACCTGTATAATATTCAATAAGTCCCCAAACTCAGCTAGTTCTACTGCAGCTTATTATTTGCTGCAATACAGATAAATTATCAATTACTGTTACCTAAAAAATAAAAATGAAAACAAAATAATCAAT
This sequence comes from Macrothele yani, assembly GCA_039090855.1. Classification (NCBI taxonomy): domain Eukaryota; kingdom Metazoa; phylum Arthropoda; class Arachnida; order Araneae; family Macrothelidae; genus Macrothele; species Macrothele yani. Next base: position 71,464,670 of record CM077001.1, on the reverse strand, counting down.
CGAGGAAGATTCGAGCATAGAATGCTACCCAATCAATTTTTTGAGGGGAACGCTGATTTATGGATTCAAATTTAACAGCACATAGTGGACATTTTTCTGTACTAACGGCAGTAGCGCCATGTTGCCGCCAATCCAGAAACTTTTTGAACGCACAATGTCTATGTCTTAACTATTTTGAAAACTAAGAAAAAACAATGCTTAGATAGCTTTAAAATATGTTTTTTGATTATGCGCTTTTCCCGGAAATTTTCATCTGGTTTCAGATATGTTCTACCAAACTTACGCATGATAATACGCATACAAAAAAGCCTTCAATACCACAGAAATTTTAGTTTGTTCTCAGGGACTCCGTGGAAGGCCAACTTTTACTTAAAAACTGGATGGGAAAAAATGGTCCATATCAAAGGAATCTGTTGAAAATGGCTGAAATCGGATTAATACTCGGAGAGCATGGGCGGGATCAATTGTAACACAGATTTCCATTCCGCTAACTGCCCTCAAAGAAACCAGATAATTCCTCCTTGAAAGGTATACTTCTCCTTTCTATGGCTTTCTCAAGGAAGATAGACAACTAACTGCAGTTAGTTGTCTACCTTCCTTGAGAAAGCCATCGGTTGATGTGCGAAAGCTTGGAAACTTTAATTTCTATTCTACGCCAAGAAATTTCAGATCACTAGTATAGTTCTACTATTAAAGCTAGTCCCTTGCAAAAAAAATTTGATTCCACGGAAATGGGTAACAGAAGTAGTCAAAACCATTGTTGAAACCTTATTGTTGAAATCTGATTTTTGAAAGCTGCCCCAGGAAGTAACGCAACAGCAGATTGTTACTCAACAATATATTTTGCTGAGCTATCGCAAAACATTATTTCATCACGTTTTATATAGCCTAACAATTTCTCATTGCAGCCTGCGTAAATTCGAGAACCTCATGCTAAATGTGGTGAAAGCCATTACAAAAATATATTTTTGATGCTATAAAAGCAGTGCGTCGCAGCGAAATCCCCCCCTCGCTATTGACGAGAGCTTTAAAATGGTATACAACGCGATGGGGTGTAACCTATAAATAAATATCTTAGACCAAAAGTTACCAATCCCGCTCACTAATACATTTGCGGTTGAGCTTTTCTTTCTATCTTGAGGTCATATTTCAGCTGGCGAATGCACAGATGGACTATCGTAGCTACATCGCATGTCATCGGTGTCAGGATCGTTTTTTACGTTCGTCTAAATCTGAATAATAATAATATTCGACTGTTTAGTTTTGCTTTTTGAAAAACTAAACAGTCGAAATCCGCTGCCATAGTATAAATATTTACTTTTATGTGTCACATATCTCCTTTCATTGGTTTTACGGCAATACCATTCATGAATCCACCTACCTAAGTACCGCTCAATGTCAGGAATTAGTAAGCCTTATTTTTCGTGGTTATGATTTAATTCCACTTTGTATGTACTGGACTGTGGCTCGGGGTCGTCGTGACTGACGCGAATAAATGCAGTGTGCTGTACATAAATACTCGTAAACTCTCGAATCACTCGTTTTATTTGACACCCAAATAAGGTCTCGGCAGGCAAAAAATTCATAGCCTAAATTATCTACAAAAAAAAAAAAATCAACAGAGTACCCTGTTACTCTCTCGATTTTTTTCTCTCTCTAGAGTGCCAAGCGTTGAGTTCGGGATTGAAATATATCTAAGAATGCAACCTTTCATGGTGGGGTGAAATGCTTTAAGCAGTTCAACGGCTTCAAAGGCTTTTTCTGGTGGAGGGGAAAGGGGATGTAAATCCACCACAGTTGAAATTTCTTGCAGGACAATCTATCAATTATTACATCACTAATATTTTGGGCTCACAAGAGTGGAATTAAAAAACAATTTTAAGTTCAGTAGGCCTTTTTCGCGTTCCTTCACGGTGTTCCTCAGTACTTCTATGGCTATCGACCGCCGAAGTAACTACATCCTTTCTGTAAACCGTGCGTTTGAAACTTTTACTGGAGTTAGCCACATTTTTTATATAAGGAGAATGTCACAGAGTTTACATGTATAATACAAGCTCAACAATTGCTGCTAGTTTAGAACAGAACAGAATCAGTCTCCATTCCGGGAAACGATTTAAAAAGATGGGTTGTCAATTGGTGCAAGTTTTGTCATTTTTAGTGAGAGCAGTGACGATTACTTTTAAATGCTTTAATTATGTAGTTGTGTAAGCTGGTGGTGTAAGACCTGGAGGCTATCGAGACACACGATCTGGTGTTAATAGTTTTGTTGCCCCCTTTTCTATCCAGTGAAACTTTTGAACTTTGGACAGGGAGAGTAGCGCCCATTTAGCATGAAGTAGAGAAATTTTGGCAGTCTATTAGTGCAAGATTTTTTTATTTGAAGCCTGTTGGGACTATTCCTGTAAGTGACGCAGTGGTTGCCATTACATTTTGTACACTCCACTTCTTCGCTTCAGAATTTTATGAAGCATTTTTAAGAAAACAGAGAAAACAGGGCCTTGAACTGAAAACCCGTTTGGCGGCATCACATCTTGGTGTTTGAACAAACAACAGACTCTCTTGTGAATCTTTCCTCCATATCTATTATTTGAATGGATGACATTAGTGGTTTAGAAGTCTAGAGTGTTGAGCTTTCTAGTGAAATTTTGTGCATGAATTTCAAGCGGCAGACTTGTAATCACACATTTACGGTAAATGTTTTGCACCTGGTAGGCGATTCGAACTAAACTCCGCGCTAGTGCCCGCGAAGTAAGTTTGAACTTTTTTAAAATCACTGACAGTGTTACAAGTGATATTTTTAGCCAATGGGGTACGACGTTTTGCTGTGAAGTTTCCTTCCATAGTGTTGTTTAGCTAGCTCCTCGTTCTTCAGCTCCAACATATGTACGCTGTAAAAAATAAGTCGTGTGAATTCACGAAAAATTCCTGTAGCTAACATGCAGCAAAATTGTCAGCAAATATCCGGCTTTTAAAGATACTTACGTTTTGAAAAGTTTCCGCGAAAACTTTGAATTTTGACAGCTTTTCCGTTATCATTATTAAAGAATTTCAGTTTTCGGGCTTTCCCGTTTTTATTCAGAAATTTCCCTAGTTTTTCAAAACTTCGATTTCGACCGTTTTACCCCCTCTACAAAAGAAACTTTCTTTTCCACTAATTTTTAAAAGTCTAAATGCACTAGACGCTTTGCAAGACTTATTTCTGATTTGTGAAGTAAAGGAATTCTTAAAGGCGGTGGGGACGAACCGGTTCATACCCATACTCCTTTTTCCCAATCTGCTTTATTTCTCCTGTTGTTTATATTGGGGTCATTAGCGGTCATTAGTGGCTGTAAAGCGAGGGAGAGGAAGTTTAAGTCAGTAGCTATTCCCAATCTCCTTTATTCCCATACGGCTTTATATTGTGCCAACAAAACGGGGGAAACTTTACCTGCTAGAAAACAGAAGTACACACCTTTTAAGGAGGATTCATCTGGTTTCATAGCAGTTAGCGGCGTGCAAATCTGTGGAAGAATTGATCAAGCTCATGCGCATTGCGTATTAATCAGATTGCAGCCATTTTCAACACATTGCTTCGATATGCACCATTTTTCCCCTTGGAGTTTTTAAGTAAAAGATCGCATCCTGGGGGTCACTTCGAACAAACTAAAATTTCGACGGAATTGAAGGCTGTTGTATGCGTATTATCATGCGTAAGTTTCGAAGAACGTAACCGAAACCAGTTGAAAATTTCCGGGAAAAAACATATTTTTAGGCACTCCGAGCATTGCTTTTTCTTAGCTTTCAAAATAGTTAGACATATACAAAGTGCGTTCAAAAGTTTTTCTAGATTGGCGGCAACATGATGCTATGGCCGTTAGTGCAGAAATATTTCCACTACGTGCTTTTATATTTGAATTTATAAATCAACGTTTCCCTCAAGAAACTGATTGGGTAACATTCTAAGACAGGGAGTAACCAAACTTATGGAAACAGCCACATAACTGGTGAAATAATTGTCGTACAGAAATGAAACTGGTGACTAGGTGTAGGTAATGGGCCATGGCCGATTGAATGGGACCAACAGCGGCGCCCTCTGGCGGATATTTGCGGTACCTATGAAAATTATCTTTGAAACAAAGCAAGATAGAGCAAAAAAAGTCAATTGCAAAGTTGTACAGCATCCGCTGGTTAGTAGAAAACAACACGTGGTTTGCCGGAAACCAGCAAGGAAACGCCTGTAAACACAACGAATGCAAACGTTCGCCGGACGTTGTCAGTCAGAAAACCGTTGGCTACCGCGTAATGGTTGGCAGGCATATGTAAGTGAAAACAATGACATGCGTTTGCCCGTTCTCAGGATTTGATCACTCTAGACTTTTTTCTGATGAAGGCGGCGATTCGTCTCGGCATGGACTTGACAAGACACCGGAAGCGTTGGGAAGCCATACGGATCCACGACCTCTGAACAAGCTCCCACAGTTCACGAAGATTTGATGGAGGAGGGTCAGAGAATCGAACATTCCTCTCGATGACAACCCAGATGTGCTCGATGGGATTGAGGTCAGGTGACCAGCTGGCCAAGGAAGCGAGGTCACGTCGGTGGAGTGCTGTTCATCTAACCATTCGGATACAATTCGGGAGCGATGGCACGGTGCATTGTGTTGTTGCAGGATGAGGTCCCCAGTAGGATGTTGAAGACGCACAAACGGGAGCAAATGGTCGTCCAGGATATCCCGGTATCGTTGACCTGTGAGGGACGATGTCACACGTACCAGGGGTCTCATTTCAGTCCACGTAAACAGTCCCCAGACGAGAATGCCACCCTCACCAGCTTGTCCCCAGACGAGAATGCCACCCTGCTGGCAAGAAGGATCCATCGCTTCATATGGTTTGCGCCGTACTCGTATCCTGCCATCCGCATGTACCAACGTGAATCTCGACTCATCAGTCCAGGCAACATTTTTCCGATATGTCTAGGGTCCAGTGGCGATGTTCCCGCGTCCATGCTAATCTTTGCACCCTGTGATTGATGTGAGGTAAGCAGCGGTACCCTCGTGGGACGATGGCTTCTGTACCCCATAGCGAAGAGATGGTTCTGGATGGTGTGGCGGCTTACACGTTTTTGTGTACCAGCGTTAAATTACCGAGTGATTTCTTGCACTGTGGCCCGTCTATCCGCTGCTACAATGCGAGCTAGCCGACGATGGACCCCGCTCATCCACACGCTGTTGTCCACGGCAGTTGGCCCTTGGAGGGATGGTTTTACCAGATTCGATGTACTCACGGTGCACCCGTGACACAATGGCTCGTGAAAATCCCAGTGCCTGCACGACTTCCGAGATGGAGTGACTCATTTGTTGGGCCCCGACAATTTGCCCACGATCAAATGCGCTTAGATCCTTCGTCTTACTCATTTTGCGTCCGACGCTTACTGATTCCCATCGCATCACTTATTATATTGTCGGATCGCTGCTTACGTCATGCCGTTTCCGTTTACAGGGCCACCCACAGCGCCACATCAGCTGTCTTTAATTCAATTGCTCTTCAGTGTATATGCAGGGTGATTCCTAAAGTCCTAAGTCACCTCAATAACTTGGGAACAAAGACAGCTAGAGCTATGGAAGTAAGGTATGGTATAGTAAAACAACCATGCGCTATCGGATGAGAGTGACTGCAGCGCCTCTAGTGGCAAAATGTGGAAGTTAGCTCTCCTATCTCGGAAACCATGAGAGATACGGGAAAGAGATCAATTAGAAACTTGTAGAGCATCAACGAATTGGTAGGAAATGACATATAAGTAGAAGGCTGGAAACGTGAGGAAAACACAAGGTTTATTATACTCAGGCATGAATACAAATGGAGTACATTGGTCGTATTTAATGCAACAGCGGTACTTACATAACGTTACGTTTAACGTAAATAGGGTTCAATATGGCCACCATCTGCCACAATACACATTTGAATGCGAGACAGAACTTCCCGTTGTACGTTCGCCAGCATAACAGGTGTCACGCTCTCACACGCAGCGACGATACGCTGTCGGAGATCGTGGAGACTCGTCGGTTCCACCCTGAACACGTGATCCTTTAGGTAACCCCAGAGGAAGAAATCCATGGGAGTTAGATCCTGGGATCGTGGAGGCCACGCTACGGGGCCACCATAACCGATGATCTGTTGCCCGAAAGTGTCGGACAGGAAGTGCTGTGCCGCTGTTGGTTGATGTGCCGGAGCGCCGTCATGCGAATCCATAATGAAAATACATCTTGCAGAGACAGATGTATTCTCATTATGGATTCAGCATGACGGCGCCATTAATATCCAAGGCTTGAAAATACTCCCACACAGGATCTTTTTTTTCTACCCTTAAAAATTTATTTAAGTTACCAAGTCAGAACACACAACTAAAAAGGAAGGGTTAACTATTACTGTCTTGACACTCAACAGCAGAAAACCTGTCTTAACCATCAGCAAGTGAAAACTGGTTCTGCCTGCTTCCTGAATGGGTGTTACTAATCCCTTAATCACCTGTCTCAACTCAATTTATTTTCCTCCGGGGCATTATCTTTCGATGTCAACTGGGATTAGGAAGCAGGTTGCAGGCAGAACCAGTTTTAATAAATCAACAGAGTAGGAGACCTGTAGGGCATCCCCTGTTTAACAGTAGGAAAAGAGAAAAAGAAAAAATTCTTGAAGATTTTGTTAAAATTAAGGGAAAGTTGAAAAGGACAACAAGCCATAGTAACCCAAACCCTTGCAGTAGGGTTTGAAAACAAAAAATGTAATGTATAAAACTCACATTTTATTAGTTTTGTTCAGATGAACCTTTTAAAACTATTTACAGACAAAAGTAACAATTATTGAAAATGTATCAATTAACAGTTATTGATTATTATTGAAAATGTATCAAAAAACAATTATTGTTAATATATAAAATTGGCAAAAACGTATTTTTGCCGGGGGGGGGGCACTCCATGCTTTTTTCCACTGTGGCAAAAACATGACAACCTTGGCACCAGGATAGGAAATTAGCTGGCGCAAGACGCGAAATGCGATCGTAATTTTTTGTTCTGCGACAAGTATATCGAGGATGGCCGCAAATTCGCGACTGTACAAGTTTAGAAGAAATTTGAGATATTGATTAGTTCAGTTTCCAGGTAAGCATCTTCTAAATGTTCGGTATTACAGTTGCAAAATTTAATGCTTGCTTACAATTACAAATATTTTCTGATATTTTTGTGGGTATTGGGGAAACATTCATTAACCTTCCTCCTAAGTCCCTCAAATGTTATGTGCATACAGTACCTTTGGGGCCATATAGGACGCCAAGGTAAAATGTGCAACACTTACCAATTACTCAAAACTTACAATCATGCTTCGTACTACACTGCTGGCCACTCAAAATGCAACACCAAGAAAGAAGCATCCGATTGGCCTGAAATTCGCAGCATGCGTCGCGCGCGAGAGGACATGCAAACGGTTAGCATTGCAGGGCATATGCAAATCATGTGCGCCCGGCACGCCACCGAGAAGCACTATAAGAAGAGTGTACAGAATGCGGGGTGTAAGTAGTGGAAGTGTGTTTTGCTGCCGTACCTGTGCGTGGGAAGCTTCCTGATGCCTCGTCGCAGAATACGGCAGTCATTCCAGCACGTTTCGGAGTTCGACAGAGGACGAATAGTGGGTTCCCTATCACTTTGTCCGTGTTCATTTCGTCCACGCTCACTTCGTCCGGTTCATTTCGTCCAACGTTCACTTTGTCCGCTGTTCACTTAGTCCAATGTTCACTTAGTCCAATGTTCACTTAGTCCAATGTTCACTTCGTCCACTGTTCATTTCGTCCACCGTTCACTTTGTCCACATTCATTTCGTCCTCATAATGAATGGAATACCGTGGACATTTTCTTTTTCGATGGAATTTTCGTTGTAGGCAGAAGAAAACTTCAGCGGACATTGCTTGCATGAGATTTTTTTTTTCCTGTCTAAGTTTGTTCGATTAAAATGTATCGATTTTAAATGTTATTTAAAGCTAAACGAGAACTGAACTTTGAAGAGCTTTTTAACTCTTTTTGTGTGTACGATGTCAATCACTACAGCATGACTCACGATATGTTCGGAAAAGGACTATGAGGTGGGATTTTTAATAACGCTGCATTTTTACTTAGGCACTAAATATTTACATACGATGTCGAGTTATTAATAATCCATTTTACTTACTTAACCACTAAATATTAATTACTATGCCTCATGCGTAGGCAGTTTTGATAGTTTTTTTTTTTTTGCCGATGTCATATTCATAATGCTTACCTATCAATTTAATATAATAGAAATAGTATTGTGCTTTTACTGAGGCACGAAATATTAATTCACAGTCCCTAGGATTAGGCCTTTTTCACAGTTTTTACTCTACGGATGACATATCCATAACGTTTACATATCAGCTCAACTTAATAATACTGCGCTTTTCCTTAGGCACTTAATATTATTTCATAGGGCCTAGGCCTTTTTCACAGTTTTTATTGTACGCATGTCATATTTTATGACGTTTACGTACCAAGAAAAGGTAATAACATTGCGCTTTTGCTCAAGCACTAAATATTATTTCATAGGCCCTAGGTCTAAACCTAGGCTTTTTTTTACCATTTTTATTCTACGGATGGCATATTCATAATGTTTGCGTATCAACCCAAACTAAAAATATTGCGCTTTTAATCAGGCACTAATGTTATTTCATAGGCCCTAGGCATCGGTCTTTCTTGAAAGATTATTTCATAGGACCTAAGCCTTTTTCACAGTTTTTATTCTACGCATGTCATATTTATAACGTTTACGTATCAAGATAAGGCAATAAATAATAATGCGCTTTTGCTCAAGCACTAAATATTTCATAGGCCCTATGGCTAGGGCTTTTTTTTTTACCGTATTTATTTTGCAGATATCATATTCATAATGTTTACGTATGTATAAATTCAAGCTACTAATATTGCGCTTTTAATCAGGCACTAAATATTGTTTCATAGTCCCTAGGCCTAGGCCTTTTTTGCAGTTTTTATTCTACCGATGGCATATTCATAACGTTTACGTATCAAACCAGTCTAATGGTTAATTACGCTGTTGCTCAGGCACTAAATAATAATTATATAAGCGACGATGTCTTTCCCATACCTTTGGAAAAAAAAGTAGGTATAGTGCGTTCACTATAACTTGACAGTTGGGAAGGATTCACTTAACCAGTTTTAGGGGAGCTTCGCATCGTAAGCAGCGTGCTTAAAACTAATCGCCTCCAACCCTCTTGGAGCAGGGCAATAAACAATGAAGATACGGGGTGGATGGGGGAGTGTTGGCAGTCCCTCCTAATGCTGATTCCTTCAATGGTCTTTGTGGGAGGGAAAAGAATAAGGCATTCTTGAACATCACCAAACGACCCTTTCCGACTTCTGTTACTGATTTCTCAAGCTAGCTTTGTAGCAAGCAAGAGATCTTTACTCACGGTTTGTTTCTTTTGCTGTTTATTTAATCTTTTTTTTTTGTGACACTGTTTTTTTTTTTGTGTCCCAGGATACCTATCGCCAGCTCATCGAATAGATACCTCGCCGCTGTTTTGCGGTCTAAACGGGGTCATACAACTTATTAGGCAGGTGATCATAATGTAATATGGCTCGTCGGTATATACATCATCACCATCATAATCAACCATTATCAATCCACTGCTGGATAAAGGGCTCCCCAAGTTTCTTCCACAACGGTCTATCTTGTGCCACTCTCCTCCATGTCACTCCTAAATGCTTTCGAATTTCATCCACCCATCTCCCACGTGGTCTTCTTCTGGGCCTTTTTCTGTCTCTTGTAATCCATTCTACAATTTCGGTTACCCATCGGTGGTCCGTTGTTCCAGCATATGTCCAGCCCGTTGCCATTTCAGGGATTTTACTTTGATCATGATGTATTTCTATCTTGTAACTTTCCTTTTCGACGAGTTCCTGCAGAGCATAATCCAGAAAAAAATGTTCTAAAAAGGCCTGTGGCCTTTTAGAACGTTTCTCTCATTAGGTATAACACCTAATGAAAAGGTGTTAAACACCTTTTCATTTTAGAAGACCTTTCATTAGGTGTCATAAAATGTTTACAAATGCGAAATATCTAGGTTGTAACTTAACATTTTCTAAAAAGGCCCATGACATAGTGTTTTTTCTTTTTTATTTATTGTATTGGGGTTTAACGACCACCGTGAGCAACTCAGTGGGCTAAAAGTAGTCGCCCATCCCTAATTTAGGGCTACTGGTTTCACGGAAGGGAGAGAACCAGCGCCGTAAGACCAGCACAACATCCATGCCTCACTGGATTCGAACTCAGACCCATCTCAGCTGTATGATCAGAAGCCATCGCTTAAACTACTGCGATAGCTTATTTATTTCGTACACGTCTGTAATTGGGTGAAATTTTTATACATCAAAAATTCGTTTGAATCATGATATTTGGATCATATTTTATTTTGCCCACTACTTTGACGTAATTTCAACAATGAACCTGGTGGGGGAAGGGTCAAAGCAGAATTGGACAAGTGTTCATTTTTCAACCATGCATTTTTACATTTTCTTGCTAACACTGATTCGTTTATGAAACGGGTGTAGGAGAACTGTCCACAAAACATTTGAGGGGCCTTATAAAAAATGCATTTTTGACCGCTTCGTGGACACGACCCCCAGAGGTTGGTTATCTGAATCATATGAAGTTTCCGTAATTTCGTCTTTTCTTAATTGCGGTTATTAATGTAATTCTTTATACAAATGTTTATGATCTTCAACTCAACAAAAGATTTCAGGATTTACAACAAACTACAATTAATTATCTGGGGGCATGTCCTGCCTCAGGAAACCTGTCGAGGAAGGGGGGGACCACAAAAGTATAAAATATAAAGAATTTCTGGTCCGATCGGGAGATTTTTAGCATTTACAACCTACATCTCAAACTCTCTGAAGACATGTGCTGACTCACGAAACCTGTCCGGGAGGGGAGGGTGGGGTGGGGGTTCCTAAAATATAAAACAAAAACAAAGTATTTCTAGTTGTAAATGCTGAAAATCTCTCGATTAGACAAGGAATAAGAAATTCCTTGCCGCCCCGGTGGCGCAGTGGTCTAAGGCGCTGGCCTCTGATCATTCGTCCGTAAGGGGTACGGGGTTCGAATCCCGTCGGGCGTGGATGTTGTGTTTGTCTTACGGCACTGGCTCTCTCCCTTCCCTGGAACCAGTGACCCTAAATTAGGGACGGGCGACTGCTTATAGCCCATTGAGTTGCTCACGGTGGTCGTTAAACCTCCAATAAAAAAAAAGAAATTCCTTACATTTTACACTTTGGGATCTACTCCCCCCCCCCCGGCCCGACACAGGTTTTCTGCGTTATCACATGTTCGTAAAGAGTTTGTTCAGATTAGTTTCTAAACGCTCAAAATCTCCCGATCTGATCGGAAATTCTTTGCATTTTACACGGGTTTTTACCCCCCCCAACAGGTTTCCTGGGTAAGCACATGCCCTCAGATAATTTGTTGAATTCTAGCTTGTGAATGCGGAATATCTCCCGATCGGACCAGAAATTCTTTATATTTCATATTTTGGGTTTTAAGCACCCCACCCCCGGTAAGTTTCCTGGGTTTGCACATACACGCAGAGAATTTGTTTAGCAGTAGTTTATATACCTTGAAAAATATCGTAAATAAGAAAATACGAAATTACGGAAATTTTATGTGTCAGATAACCAATCTCCGGAGACGTAGCCGCGGAGCAATCCAGAACGCAATTTTTATACGGCCCCTTAAAATGTTTGTGGCCAGTTCTGCGCTTTGTCTTTTTCCCGAAAATCATGGAAATGTTTAAATTTCTTACTGAAAATGAAATATTTAAAAAAAAAAAAAATTTGGACAGTAGTTGCTTAAGTAGTGGGGAATATAGCGACACGAAATTTGTTTATGCAGAACAATTTTATGGCACTGAAATTCCAATGTATCCAGTTCTCCGGTGTGGCCAGTTCTCCGTACCCGTTATGATATGAGATACACACTTCAATGTGGAGGGGATATTTATATGGCTTCCTTATCAATATCATGCTTTTTGGGAATATTTTCTCCTTGGTATTTCTATTCGGTCACCCGTAGTGAGATCCTAGATGTGCACTAATACTGAGGTACAAAAATAATGGCCCAGCCCTGGACCCAATGTCTGCTTAAAGAAATGTGCTCAGCGATAGTGTATATATACGATATATAACTACCGAAGACTTTTCGTTTAAATTGTATCACAGAGAACAAAAAAAAAAAAAAATAATAATAATAATAATAATTCCCCGTGTTATCTGTAAATGCAATGACAGTATTCGACATTTGCTACCGAATATTAACAGCATGCATTTTCTTATTAAAACCTAGCCGTGATTGTTTCCTTATTTGACCGCATTTGGTTGAAACTTTTAATGTGAACCCCCGGGCCCATCATGGAAATCCGATACCATCTCACAAAACCGTAGAGGATACCCAGCATGCAAAGTCTGCGGTATCCTTCATGCAAAGTCTATTTAACGAGAAGCTTCGAAGCGCCACAGGGAGTCCCTCCCCTCCACCTCCCGTCGTCATTGTTCAAAGGCTCTTTGGTCTGCTGGAAGCGATTAGTTCCTAAAAGGCACGCTGCTTACTCCCCTCAAACTGGTAAAATGAATCCTTCTCAACTGCCAACTTAGAGTGAACGCACTATAAGTGAAAAACTTGTAGAGTAATGGATTTCGCTTCTTTTTTTTTTTTTTTTTTTTGCACTTTTTTTAGCACGTTTTTTTTAAAAAAATAGATCGTGCTTATGGTATCTGTCCAATTTACCTTGTGGAACACCATACGTTTGTGGTTGAGAAATTCTGTGGGTCACAGCTTTATCGCTACGAAGTGTTTATGTACGTTCTCTTCAAAAGTCCAATTGACATTTTTTTTTTTTTACGCTGTGCCAGTAATGCACAGATTTCCCGCTTGAGGGCGTGAAGGTCAAACACTTTACTTCCGTATCTCTGTTCCTGGAGACCTATTTGAAAAGTTTTTTTTTTTTCCTTAGCATAGCTTTTTTCATAGAGAATACTTTTCACCAATTTTCAACTTTGCCATTATGCAAGATTCTTCCGCTTGAAAGCGCAGAGTTATGTCATGTTTCCTTCTATATTTCTTCTTTTAATTGTTCAATTTGAAAATCGGTTCGTCTCCGATACTTCCTTCTGCTATAAAAAAATTTTTCTGCGCCATTTGTTAATCTTCGTAATGCACTTTTTAGTCGCTGGCGGAAGAAAGTAGATGTTTCTATGTGTGGATGTTTTACGGTTTGTAAAAACCCGATTGCGATGTTTTTCTAACTGGTTGCATTGGCTGTGAATAACTTTGATTGATTTAATTCGCGTCGTAATAGATTCAAAAGAAGTGCTTATTGCAACCGAAAATTCGGTGTCATCTTTCTGGTTCTCGGTAATAATGCTCGCCTTATTGTTGCATATGAAAAATGTATAGAAACATCGTTCCGAATCACTCTTGTTGCAGTTCGGGTTACGACGTTCCGCATGATATTAGGCGCCTTCAGCCACAGTGTACTGCCTTAATATTTTTGTTTTTTGATTAATGTAAGTAAATCTAAAGAACGCACAGTTTTTTTATGAGCATTATTTCTTCATTTTTCATGTTACTAAGAAAGCATGCATTTACTTAATTTTTTTGGGGGGAAGGGGGAATCCAGACAAAATGAATCCTTCTAAGTTCAGCATTGGTACAGGTATATGAATATGTAAAATTGTATAACTTTAATTTAATCCAAGATTTGAAATTTTGATTTCGTAATATTTTCATTGAACATTTTGAAATACGTACTGCTTTTGTGCCTACGTGATTTTTTATAATTTTTGTCTGATTTTTATTTTATTTTTATTTTGTCTTTTTTAACATTTTTTCACAGTAAAGTCGTCCACAGAAACTCTTCCACATCGGAAATCTTTTCATGGAACAGTGTCCTTATCTTTCCGAGTGATTGACGGGGCATAATTTGCTGCTTACACGAAATATTTAACAGGGGGGGGAGAACTGACGGAGTCACCATTTGCAGTTTTAATGCTATTTATAATGAGGAGCAGTTTATACATGTAGAAGAAGGGCGTGGGGGAGGTTTCCGAGATTACCATTATAAATTTCACCCTAATTTTTTGATATCCAGGACGCGAAACGAAAGATTGGTACCCGGCAAACTCGTACAAGATTTTAAGCTACAACCTAAATATATGGTACGTGTAAACATTAAATAAAAGCAATTAAAGGGGCCTGACACATCAGCCTTTAGATGTCTAAAACGCACCATGGCGGCGAGCCTTTTTTGGAAGATTTTCAGTTACAACCCAAATATTTTGTATGTAAATATGTAATAAAAGCTAATACTATGGACTTGACAGGTCATTCTCCAGGTGTTTACCAGGCACTTAGGCCGCGACTTTAAATAATTCCTTAAGACACAAATACCATTTGATGACAGTAATTCCTGAATGGTATGCCAAATGATTTCCGCATAGTTTCAATATTAATTTGAGTGTGATGTAACTTAAATCTTCCATAGGCTGTAACTTTAAATCATCCAAAAGTTTGAAAAATTTCAGTGTAATTATCTCGACTGGAGGTGGAGCCGGCAGACCCCAAATTAAACGTACACTGCATCCAACTCAAAAATGTTACACCAGATCTCTGCTATACTCTCAGAATTTACTCAGCGTGACCAAATCTGGTTCTAAAAGACGATCCGCTCCCACCCCTCTGGAATGGGGGGTTATCCCCCAAAATATCGCTTGTTGACTAATTCATGGATGACATGCCAGATGATTTCCACGTAATGTTACATAGAAAAGTTAGACGTGCACGGACAGCCATCCATATGTCTGTTCGTGCACGTCCCACTGTTTTAGTACTATTAACTGATATGACTAGACCATATTAACTAATGTTTATGCAGGAGAAAAAGCTCAAAATTATTAATTTGACTTGTTGTGTAAACGACTAAACGTTATGAATATGAGCACAGCCCTGTCCGAGACCCATATTTTTAATGCTTGGGTAGAAATGCAACATTAGGACAACCTACCATGATACAAATAATTTATTTTCCCATTTCACCAACTCACCACAAACTACGGAGAACTGGAAAAAGTGAAATCAAAAGTGCGATTTTTATACAAACCCCAACAGTTTTGTGGTTAGCCTACATGGAAGTGAACACGAAGGAATCAAAAATACAGTTCTTATACGGCCCCCTAACGCTTTTGCGATCACTTGTTCGCCTGGTCTTTTAGCCAGGAAATCACAAAATTTCTTAATTTCTAAGATAATGAAAATAAGATATGAAAAAAAAAAAATTTTGTGAATAACAATTTCAGACGCAGGAGAAAAGATAGCAACGCTTTTTTTTATGCAGAGAAACTTTATGGCTCTGAAATTGCATCTGTCCAGTTTTACATGAGGCCAGGCTGTCCGCACACATTTTCAAACGACTTCCTTTCAAAAGCACTGCATGAAGATATTCAATGCTAATTTTTCTTAGAGAAAAACAGAAAAAAGCCGCTATATTTATTGGCTTAAAAATAGAACATCATTCTAAAAGATATATACTACGTCAGGGTTACGAAGAAGCACGATCAACACCTGGTTTCAGTGGCACCGATGTCAACAGGTATGTGGAAGTGACAAATAAGTCCTTTGGTGTTTTGTACAACTGCCACCTATCAGATTTGGTTTAGAACAGAGTGTTGAATGTGTCACCAGTATAAATAATAAATAAATAAAAACAAATACCGGCATGTCTGTAAAGACTGTAGGCATAAGCGACAAAGCTCAGTAACCTGACCTTTAGACTGTATGCACTATAATCCCAGTTAACTTAAGAGTGTACTATTATCGAAGGTACGAGGAGCTACTGCCTCCTCTATGATAAGTAGTGAATAGCGTTTGGAATAAAAAAGCAACAGAATTATTGCTCAGAATCATCATTTTTCTTTGTCCAGCAGTTATCAGACAAAATTGTTATTAAAGACAATTTTTCAAAATGGCCAAACGGTTTAGAAATAGATTTCACATGAGAAGTTAATCAATGAAGAGCCTTGCTTTATCGGCAGCTGAACTGTCCAGGTTTGAAATCTAACTTTGTGGTTCAAGAAGGGGTGGTATGGGTGGAAGACTTTTCGCAACACAGAAACAATAAAGTGAGAAATAGCAAAATGCGATAGGTGTGTACTGGCCGTCCATCGGAATTTGGTAGTTGGGGGATTGAAATATCTCACAATTAGGGGTGATAGCATGCATTAACATGTCTTCCGTCTCGTGCAACTACCCTGAGTCCAGGGCTCTGAGTCACAAGGCGATGCAAGGTGTTAAATTGCCTAAGGGTACTACTCTCTTCGGATTACGCTTGGAATTACTGAAGTCGGTACTGGATGAGGGGAGGGGGAAGTGAAGGACAAAAGAATCTCCCTGAGTGTCAGGAAATGAAGTTTGACTTGAGAAAACAATAATATATATTGTCTTCATAAAATATATTTTTGACAATATAAGATATATTGTTGACAATATAAAATATTCTCGTATTTAAGAACATTTAAAATATCTTCAATTTGACCTAATTTTTTTTGCTTAACATAAGATAATTTTCAAATTATCACGGTGTCCTAATCTTAAGTGTCCAACCTAAATATACTCGTAAATTAACATTTTTAGACAACACGGGAACGCAAGAATGCATGATATTGTCGGAATGAATTTGTTTGATGGTTAAGTATACATGGTTCCTGATGGCTTGAGTTGTAAAAAAATTCCGATGGCTAATTCGTCAACCGAAGAAAATAATTCCTCCAAATGATGACACATCCACATTATTAGAGCCTAATATATAATATATATATATTTAAACGGCAATTTTTTGTTCTGCTGAGGTTTCAGTCATTTTTCGCGCAAAACTATATTTCGGAACTTGTGTGTTGCGTGCCTCCATTTGACCAACACGACTAAGTGTTTTCTAATAAATTGGGCAGAGTACCACGCATACATATTCTTGCCTTACCTATCTCAGAATATAAGTTATGTTATTGACTATAACTTTTGGGAGAGTAAGCCAGATCTGGGCCCCTTTTCTTCGCCTTTTCCACGAGAGAAAAACAATCCACCTGTAGGGCCAGACATATCAATTCTTAGATAATACCTTTTGTTTCCCGCCGTATAGCGAGCTACCGCCTCGCCTTTACTATACAATCTGGCTATCAAGGCGGCTGAAGGCGTCCTTGTGTAGAAGAATAATTACCTCGACAAACTCAGTCCAGTACACGGAAATAAAAACAACAACAAGACTTTATTATTCCGATAACATTTGCTTCACGGGTTTCCGATGATTTTCCGCTCAGGTTCCCGTGCTGACCACGTGCTACCTTTCCACAATTCTTTCCGCGATACCCGGTGGACGAAGGAATCCTCCTTCCCGTTCACAACGCTGCACGTCTGCGATAACCGCAGTCCTTCCGTCAGAAACCGGTGTCCAAACCAGGCCCCTCTCTCCTTGACGACCGAAGCTTAACTGTCTCACTTAATCCTCCTCGCCCTTTCTGTCCTCTATCACGCATGCGCAAGAAAAACTGGTTTTCCCCGTCAGCACGTGAAATACCTGTACTCAGGAATGTCGTCGGATACCCGCAGGGGATTACAACCTTGCACGTATACAAAAGCAGTATGACAACTTGTTTAACAGAAGCACTCGAGCAGCTGACTCTTCAAGGTCAGATGCCCCAGGCGTTCATGCACCCCTCTCTTAATCCCCCATAGGATTAAAGTCGTACCACGTGGGTGGTGAAGAATATCAGTTCTTATCTGAAACAACAAAATGGCGGAATGAAACGTCCGTCCGCACGTGTTCAATACAATATTAAAAGTACATAAATTCATAATTGACAGTTCGTTTGCGGGCGACCCCTACAGGCCCCCACCAAATGAACGAGAGATACGGTCTTTTGCCGTATTCTCGAGTCAGTCTCTTCCTTGCCTGCTGATCTTGGGTGATACAACATAATACACTTTTTCACTTCTCGCACGTTATGTAACATATACACTTGTACCACCCTGAGACCTTCTGTGGATCTCCACCTGTGCCGTGAAACATTCTCACCATGGCGCTGCCCTACTCTTTAAAACTGAGTCTTGACAACGCATCGGCGTGAGGAATTAGTTTGCCCGCGACATGAGATATGGATAAATTAAATTGGGAAATAGCCAAACTCCAACGCTGTAATTTTGAACTTTGCGATGCGGAACGGGTGAGAAAAGTAAGACGGTTGTGATCGGACATAACTTCGACCCGGTTACCGAAAATCCACCCTTCAAACCTTTGCAAACCCCATACTATGGCGTACGCCTCCTGATGGCTGACCGCCCATCTGGCTTGCGTCCCATTTAAATTTTTGCTAGCATAGGCCACTGGCCTAATGTTGCCTTCCTCATCCCTCTGACTCAAACAACATGCCACCGCAAAGGAACTCGCATCCGTGTGTAAGATAAAATGCTTACTGAAATCCGGGGTGTTTAATACCGGTGCCTTACACAAATTTTCCTTCAGAGTCCTGAATGATTCCTCCAACTTTTCCGACCAAACTACCCTATCTGCCGCCCTTTTCCCTGTACAATCTGTTAAAGGTTTAGCTATCTTTGCGAAGTTAGGTACGTAATCACGGTAATACCCACATAATCCCAAAAGCTACGTATTTCCTTTTTTGTCTGAGGGGGCAAAAAGGTCCCTGATGGCCTGTAATTTCTCGGGGTCCGGCCGGTGATGACCTGAGCCGACCACGTGCCCTAAGTAATTCACCTCCGTACGGGCGAAACAGCATTTGTTCAAATTTCCCGTAAAGCCTGCCGCCTCCAAACTTTCAATTACTCCTTTCAAATGTTTCAAATGCTCCTCCCATGAGCCAGAAAAAATAGCCACGTCGTCCAGGTACGCTATCGCATAGTCTTGGTGCGGGGTCAAAACCTTATTCATGGCTCTCTGAAAAGTAGCCGCCGCTCCTGATAACCCAAAGGGCATTACTTTCCATTGATAGAGCCCCTTATGCGTTGCAAAAAGTGGTATACTTTCTACTGTCGGGGTCCATTGGGATTTGATAGTACCCCTTTAACATATCAAGCGTAGTAATATACCGGGCTGCCCCCACCTTCGCCAACAAATCTGGGATATGAGACATCGGAAATGCGTCCGGAACAGTGTGAGAATTTAACATTCTGTAATCTACACACATCCGAACCTCTCCATTTTCTTAGCCACACATACTACCGGATGACTATACTCTTCTTTTGATTCTTCAATCATCCCACGATCCCACAACTCCTGGATCTGGCTCTCCACTGCTCTCTGCATCGATTGTGGCACCTTGTACCTGTGCTGGGTACGAAGTACGCTTTCCAGCTTGAGTGTAATTGCGTGCTTCCCCACTGACGTCTCTCCCACTTCTCCCGAAAAGAACTTCTTCGAGCTGTTCACCAGCTCCTGTAACTCCCTAAGTTGCTCCCGAGTTATCCTCTCCCTATCTATCCTGATTTCCTCAGGTTCTTTTGCTTCCTCCGTTTTCCTCACCGGAGCCTCCTTAATTTTGCCGAACTCCTCATCGGTCTCAAAAATCACTCCGACTACACTGATCCGGGGCTTAAACTCTCTTAGCTTCCCCACGTGTACATGCCGAAACTGCCCGTTTCCTAGTTCAACTACATAGCTATTGGACCCCCGTTTCTCAGTTATGTGTACTGGGCCGGTCCACCTAGCATACACCTTGTTCTTGGAGTCCGGGATCAGGGCTATCACCTGGTCTCCCACTTGAAAGGACCTCTGTCGCAGCCGACGGTTATAATGCGACATATACCGTCGCTGCTGTTCCACCGCCACCTCCTCCACTTGCTGAGCCGCCTTCTCCATGCGCTCCTTCATTTGCTGATACTGATATGCCAACGGGCAGCCTACATTCCCCCGCCCAATTTTTCTTCAGAATGGCCAGCGGACCAATGGGCTCTCGCCCGTATAGCAACTGAAACGGGGCCGCGCCCATTGTAACATTGGGAACCTCTCTATAGGCCCATAATAAATATAGCAAAGCCTTATGCCACTGCCGAGGCTCCTCCCTTATCACATGATGCAGCATTCCTTTCAAAACTCTGTTGAATCGCTCGACAAGACCGTTCGAGGCGGGATTTCCCGGGACGGAGAACCTAGGAGTCGACCCTAGACGCCTTAGGATCTCTTGTGTCAACCCCGACACAAAATTTGTGCCCCGGTCCATCGCTACTACCTCCGGAATCCCTGTGCGCTGAAAAATTTCCAGTAGTGCGTCGCACGTGCTCCGGGCATTCAATGAAGTCAGACATATACGGCTTCTGGCCACCTAGTATGCTGATCTACCATCACTAATATCCACCGGTGACCCTTGCTCGACGGTGGTTCAATCGGTCCGATTAAGTCCACATTAACAACCTGAAATGGTCTGGGGGTCTCCTAACTGCCTCAATCGGAACCCTGTCTGCCCTCGTGATGGGACGTCTCAACTGACACGCTTCGCATACATCACAATATCTACGCACATCTTTCTTCAAGGTAGGCCAGTAGAAAGAATATCTAATCCGCTCTAGGGTCTTCTTGTGGCCTAAATGCGCGCCAAAAACCGAATCGTGTGCCAGCTTTAACACTTGCGCCCTCCGCTCTTCAGGAACTACCAACTGTAGCGTAACCTGTCCCAACACTGGCTCCCGATGATACAACATTCCATCCGTATAGAGATAACCACCTCTGCCATTTTCCGCCTCATTCCTAGCGGCTGCTAACGTCATACACCTCTTTTGTTGCTCTGTAAACAAGCGTCTTTCTGAACTCTCCTGTGCTTCACTCGTATCCAAATCAGTAACACTATCTACTGTTCCCTCGCTAGCTGTCGTTGCCTCTCCTGATTGGTCGGCCTGCTGTTGCTCTCGCTGATTTTCCTCGCCGCCTCCAGTACTGAGCGCTAATATCCTGGGGCTATTTTGCCCTTCAAGCCACGGTTTACCTACCAAGCGCGCTTGCTCCTCCTCCGCTGAAATATCTGTGATCGCCGGGCTTTCCATTCCTAGAATATCCTCTTCTTCGACTAGCGCTTCGCCAGTCACAGTTTCTGGACGCACATCCGGCCTAAACTCTAACGCCTTTTCACACGAGGTTGCCCACATCGGAGTAGCTTCCCTTAAACATTTCATGCGCTGGTAATTCTCCGCTGCTATAATTACCCTGTTTACCAGATTAGGAACAATTGCACACATCACTTCACAAAAACTTTCTGGCGCTTCTCCTGTTTCTAATCCCTCTTCATCTAATCGGAGATTCAATTGTTTAATGACAAACTCTCCCTTACTACCATCGAAGCCACTTAAAATTATTCTACCCTTTGGTTCCAACACCTCTTCGCCAAGTAAACCTCCTCTTACACAACTCACCTCCGCGCCTGAGTCAATAAGGATTTCGGTGCTCTTTCCGCATTCCGACTTAACCCTCTTCACTTCTCCTACCGGAATTTCTATTACCTCGTTCTGACTTCCTTCTTGGCCTAAAACTCTATCTACCTTAGCTGTCATTCTTTTATCATCACTTATCTCTACCGGCTCTATCCTTCTCTCTGAAACATCTTCGGCTATCTTTTGTCCCATCGCTACTCTGTTTACCTTATTTGGGGGATCTTTCCTCCAATTCTGAGAGTAAGAGCTGGGAGTACTCTGGGATGCCTTCTGGTTACAGTTTGCTTTACGGTGCCCTACTACTCCACATCTAAAGCATATTATTCCCTTATCCAAACTGGAATTCCCTACGATAGGCCTCGCTGCTGAATAACCTGGCTTATGTCCGACGCTCTGATCTGTCCCGGAAAACTTTCCTTTCAATTGATTTCTGCCTGTCTGAAAACTTCCCTTCTTCCAGGCTTCTGATTGACCTCCTTTGAAATACGTTCCCAAGGGATGACTGGGTTTGCATCTTCCTACTTCTATTCCCATAGCTCCCACGTGACTTTCGTATAAATCACAAAGTTCTCCTAATTCTGTCGAAGGAACTAACTTCCCTACGGAACCTCTTTGAAGAATGTAGGCCTTCAGTTCTGGGGACAACAAAGTTTTGAATTTGTCGCATACCAACAAATTGACCAACTGATCGAACTACTGTTAATGTAGTATGTTATGGTCCTCTTAATACGTCCGGCTAACTGCAAGTAGCTTTCCCCTTTGTTCTTACTAATATTCTCAAATTGTTTCAAATAAATATCCGGAGTCAAATGGCATTCCATCAAAATTGCCTCCTTAACTATTTCGTACTTATCGTACTGCTCTATAGTCAAACGACGAAATAAGTGGTTCACACATTCTGAATTGAATAAGGCTATCACCAAACGACCTTTCATTTCTTCCGGTACTGAGTGTAATACAAATGCCCTTTCTAACGAATCAAAGAAGTCCAGAATTTCTTCCGGCTTACTGGGACTTCTGGGTAAAGTTCTTTCCAAGATTCTCATGTAGTCGGCCAACTTACCCTCATTTTTACCTTTAATAGACTCCTTCTCTTTCTCATTAATTAATTCTAATTTTCTTAACTCAAATTGCCTTTGTTCTTTCCTATCCGCTAATTGTAATTCTAGCATTCTTTGTTCCCTCTCAGCCTTTCTCTCTTCCATTTCAAGCATTTTAAATTGAAGTTCCCATTCCATTCTAGCTGGATTATTTTTCTTGTCTTCCATATTAATGCTTACTTCTTTACTAGAATCTAATTCTGAATCGTTAAGAATACTATTCTCTTCGTTGTCCGCGTCTAAATTATCCTCAACTTTCCCTTCCAAAAGCTCAGTCATGATAATACACTACAATACACATTCAAAAAATACACTCATGCAAAGAAATAAGAAAAGAAATCATGCAAACTTCCGCATTAAATCATCGAAGGTTAATCTGCTTCTTGTTTTGTTTCTAACCTATCTCTACCTTCATGCATTACCCGAACATCTATTATCCTGTTTTACTCAGAATACTTATATTCCTTCTGCCTCTTTCACTACACGTAAAAAAAAAAAAAAAATCACTACGCTATTTTAGCTTCAAATTTCTTAAATCGTAAACATGAAATCTCGACCTATCTAAACACTTATTACTTAATGAAAATATTTTGACACTTCGCATTCTCTAGCAACTGACATAAAATTAACTGTTACAAAATTTTACTTTACAATGCTTTACTCTGAGAATATCTAATTCTTAGCTTTCCCTTTCCTTTCTAGTACCTTCTACTCTTAACCCTAAATTATACCAAATGCACAGGCAAAGACACAGAAATAATCTCAGAAAAAAAATGTGGTACGTTACCGGAGCATTCAGGCTTCTTCTCTTGTCTTGCTTGTAAGTCCTCGTCCTGCTTGGGATTTCCGTACGCTGAGGTGCACACTGTCTTTGTCTTAGTCGACACGATGGATACCTTATCTCGGCTAGCACGCTGGTGTCTCTTCCGGTCGGCACGTCGTCAGAGTTCTGTCATTCGGTCACAGGAATTTTCACAAAAAGTCCGTTGTTCCTTCTTCACACGTGTCGCCATTCACGTCATTCATGAGCTCGCTTTCAGGCTGATCCTACCGATAGACTGCGCCACTTTATCTGGCTGTAGGGCCAGACATATCAATTCTTAGATAATACCTTTTGTTTCCCGCCGTATAGCGAGCTACCGCCTCGCCTTTACTATACAATCTGGCTATCAAGGCGGCTGAAGGCGTCCTTGTGTAGAAGAATAATTACCTCGACAAACTCAGTCCAGTACACGGAAATAAAAACAACAACAAGACTTTATTATTCCGATAACATTTGCTTCACGGGTTTCCGATGATTTTCCGCTCAGGTTCCCGTGCTGACCACGTGCTACCTTTCCACAATTCTTTCCGCGATACCCGGTGGACGAAGGAATCCTCCTTCCCGTTCACCACGCTGCACGTCTGCGATAACCGCAGTCCTTCCGTCAGAAACCGGTGTCCAAACCAGGCCCCTCTCTCCTTGACGACCGAAGCTTAACTGTCTCACTTAATCCTCCTCGCCCTTTCTGTCCTCTATCACGCATGCGCAAGAAAAACTGGTTTTCCCCGTCAGCACGTGAAATACCTGTACTCAGGAATGTCGTCGGATACCCGCAGGGGATTACAACCTTGCACGTATACAAAAGCAGTATGACAACTTGTTTAACAGAAGCACTCGAGCAGCTGACTCTTCAAGGTCAGATGCCCCAGGCGTTCTTGCACCCCTCTCTTAATCCCCCATAGGATTAAAGTCGTACCACGTGGGTGGTGAAGAATATCAGTTCTTATCTGAAACAACAAAATGGCGGAATGAAACGTCCGTCCGCACGTGTTCAATACAATATTAAAAGTACATAAATTCATAATTGACAGTTCGTTTGCGGGCGACCCCTACACCACCATAAAATAATTTTTCGATCGTACTTGAAATTAGAAATAAATCCATATTAGCTACCCGATGGCCGAGTGGTCCGAGGTCAGGGATTCGAGGACTAATCATTCGCCAAAGATAGGTTCCGGTTCGAATCTCGATGAGGCATGAATGGCGTTTTTGTCTTACGGCACAGTTTCTTCCCGTTTCCTGTAACCAGTGACACAAAATTAGAAATGGGCAACTGCTAAATAGTCCATTGAGTTGCTCACGAAATACATGAGATTCTTAATGCTGCCGAGACACGATTAATAATGGAAATAATTGCAACTTTTAAAGACGATACTTTTATTTGCAATTAAAACAAGCTAAAATCAGTAGCAAGATCTTTCAAACCTACTATGGGTTCGTCATCAGCCACAGTGAAGGTGAAGCAACGTAGTTATATAGCCGAAAGCAATCACAGACAGTGCAACAGCATGGTAAGGTGTTGCTTCAACCCTTCACACACACGCATTCGACATGTATACAAATAATGCAAATAAACTACAAAACACGGTTATGAGTTCTGATAGTGTGTACAATGATTTGATATAAAATGTTTCCATGAGGTCGGTAGAATCCATGGCACGTCATCGGTACAACAGTGGTTAGCAAAGATATTTATGTACAAACTTTTTATAAACAATAAGTCAGAAAAGTCAGTAAGCAAACTTTCTGTAAACAATTGCTCACGATGGTTGTTCAAGCTAACAAAAAAAAAAAAAAACGAGAGAGAGAGAGAACAAGAGGCGGAGATACAGCTGCAAACAGAAGGGCACAAATTCCACCTACCGACAGAACTGTAATGTTAAAACTCCTCAAATACTAACCTAAAGTGTTCCAAAGGGATAATGACGTCCCGTGTTGAAAGAATTTTTTAAATCGTATATGTACAAGTACAATACAAGCAGAGATATTGAAAAAAACAGATAGGCGCCCCACTAGCGGCGAAATGATGAATTATTTTCAGAAGAAAATACGCACAACGAGTTCTCATAGTTTGTAGTATCTGACAGAAAAAGAATTTTTTATATTGGGGTTTAGTAATGCAGGTACTGCTGTAAACGGAAACGTGAAGTTACGTACTTAAAATCCGAAATCTAGAAGCAAACGTATGCTCAACAAATATTGATGCGTTAAGAAAAACTATAATAACGTATGCGTTAAGAAAAACTGGAAATTATATGAGAAACCTTTCGCACCGGACACGCCCTCCAACAAAAAAATAATTTTTCAAATCGGACTCTTACAAGTACAGGTATCGACAAAAATAAGATATACATCTACGCCCTCTGGCGGGGAAACCATACGCTATTTTAAACAGAAGGTATTCTCAAAAGATTTTCCGAGGTCAGCGGTATTGGTCCACGAAAGAATTCTTTCAGAAGCTTAGATTTTTCTGCAAATACATCAGAAGCAGAAATAAACACTTGCGGACCCTGGTGGCCAAACCATTCCTTACCAAAAATTAGAAATTATGTGCAAAACATTTACCACGAGAAGCTGTTTTCAATGCAGGAAGAATTTTTCAAATCGGACTTTAGAAGCAGAGATATTGAGGAAAACAAAATTTATCTTTACGCCTCGTAGCGGGAAATATATGCATTACTTGAAAAAGAAACTGTGCCTAAAAAAGCCTTCGTTGTAAACAGCTGCG
This sequence comes from Macrothele yani, assembly GCA_039090855.1. Classification (NCBI taxonomy): domain Eukaryota; kingdom Metazoa; phylum Arthropoda; class Arachnida; order Araneae; family Macrothelidae; genus Macrothele; species Macrothele yani. Next base: position 71,438,488 of record CM077001.1, on the reverse strand, counting down.
AAAGGAAGAAATAATTTCTTCAATCGGATATTTAGAAGCAAATATATGGAATAAGGGTGTGCAAGGTCAGGTGATGCGAAATATACCATAGCGTCTCTTGACAAATCTCAACCCCCGCCTTCTCGCGGTGCATCGTGTTCCTACTAAAGGGTTTCTGACGACCGAAAAATAGCGGTATAACTATACCACCGGGATTAGAGGGAATGCTATCCCACACTCACCAACCTGCTTGGCCTGCGTGACGAGTTATGGCCAACCTCCTGCCCTCACCAAACCAAAAAGACGATGACATTGATGAAGAAATTAATCTGCGTATAAAACTTGGTTGAAGAACTTTGGGAGAAACAGTACAAATTTTAAGAGCAATATATATCATTATGTCTCAAAAGAGAAGTGTTTAGTCAATGCAGAGTCGTGGACCTTAACTAAAGACATACAAAAACTACAGACAACTGAAAGAAGCCTGGAGAACTCCATTCGTGATGTAACCAGGAAAGATAAGATGAGGAAGTCGTGGATAAAGAAAACGACATCATGATCAGAGTAAATTCCCTGAAATGGTAATGGGCTGGACATATTGCCAGAAGGATGGACCACCAATGGACATCCGAAAATTTAGACTGAATTCCAAGGGACACGAAGAGACCCTGAAGATGACCAGATGGGAGATGGGTGGATGAAATTTGAAGGCATGCGGGAGTGACGTGGATGAGACTGGCTCAAGATAGACCGTTGTGGAAGAAACTTGGGGAGACCTTCAACCAGAATTGAAATGATAATGGTTGACAATGATGATGATATGAAATAAAATGTATTTTAAATTCGATTTACGCCCTTTAGCGGCGAACTTATGCATCGGGAAAAAACCGGAATGCAAGGATCATCATTCTCATGTTTTCAGGCTTCCCAATGCAAAAAGAATTTTTCAAATCGGATTAATAGTTGCAGAGATATGTTGTCCACAGACAGACAGACGGACGGACAAGCACGATCTTTTTTTACAAAGCACGCCCAAAAAAAAAGATCAATATTATCTCCTCAAGATTACGGTCCTCAATGTGCACGGATAATTTTTTTTTTTTTTTTTTTTTTTTTTGGTGTGCTATTTTCTGTTCTTGTTCGCAAATGTCTTTTGAAACTTTCATCACTGCTCTCATTTGAGCAAGAATGTTTGCCGTATATCTTAAACACATTTCTTTCCTTTTTTTTTTTTTTTTTTGTTCAAAGTTGTGTGAGAGCGGAGACATCTCTCCTTTCGGCTAAGAGAGCCACCTGAGTGCAACAAAAATAAATGTCAACATAACATTGTTCAGTATAAACGAGCCCTCTGTTTTATTTTTATTATTCCCTTTTTTTTTTTTTTTTTTGCGAGAATCTGCGTTGGGTCGTCGGCAGTATCACCATATGGCTGGAGTCTACCTTCTCAAAGAAGGCACCCTATGCAGTTCTCTTTGTGTATTTCGACTCCTTATCCTGGATACATTTTTATTACATTTTTCTTACAATGAGTACACATATATTACGCTACAACGTATTACATTTTTATACACATTACATAAATTTATAAGAAATCATATACTACTGTACATTATGGTGAATTCCACATATTTGAAAAAAGTTTTTGGAGTCAGACATTGGCTTGTTTTTGTGTGACATATTTTTGCCATACTTTTACAATGATCAGAATTGTAAATTGTGCCCAATTGACTTTAAATATGACATTATTGGAACATTGCCATAACTTCTTACAACTCTGGCGATCCTTTCGGTCAAATCTCTATATTTCTTCTTTTGCTGCGGAAGAATTTGCCCAGCTTTTAGTCGTTCTTTTAAAGCACAAACCGAAGACTCTTCAAGCTGAAGACGTTTCAATAAAGTTCTGATACTTGGGTGTGCTATTCCAACTGTTTTGTTGAAAGCACTGTGCCAGCCTTCCAAAGAGTTAGTTGTTCTTGGGAGACCAGCTATCACTGATTCATATTGAGACCACAAGGACGCTTCATACATTGGTCGTCGTCGGCGGCCTCCTCGAGACAATGTGCCAATATATGTTGCCTCGAAGTAATCCACAACACTGTCTAATTCCTGTGGAAAATTCTCTGACGTAGTCAAACTTTCGAATGCTTCCTCGACCGCGCGCGCAGTTATTGGGACAAAAGCAAGCGCCGGCAGGCAGCGCGTCAGAAGCGAACAATTAGCATCTTCTAAATATCTGGTTTGCAAACCAGCAGTTTGCACACGCCGCCAGATTGATTGGCTCAGATGGAAAAAGCAGCCATGCACAGAAACTTGAGAGAACCTTGTCTTGAATGCTGAAATAGCTGCTGCTTCGAAATCAATTATTACTGATTCTCGCGACAAAACGCCTGCTACATCAATCGTATGCAAAAGTTCAAGATATGTGGCAGTGTTTTTGCTTTTGAGCAACGCGAAGACACATGGCACACTTACAGAATTTTCCAAAAGGGCATGAATTGTGTAAAGTTGTAAGAAGCCATGAGGCGCGACATAAAAAGTCCCATCTGCTAACCAATTCTTATGTTCACATAAAATTTCCAGGCACTTCCTTGAACAGAACAAAAGATGGTCTCCACACGGAATATAAAATGGTTTCCCAGAAGTTGTCACCTGTAAATCACGAGGTATAACTACATCTGCATCCTCGACTAGCATGTTCTGACGACGCTTTCTTCGAATTTGTTGTGCTATTGACTGTACTTCTGCTACAATTGCGGTTGGAACAGCAAAAATTGTTGACAGCACAATGTTTCTTGTGTTACTGCTGCTGTCACAATCAGTTGTTTGAATAGTATCTAGTATTTTAGCCTTGGCAACATCTGCTACGGATGGAGCATGGAATTTGTGCTCTCTGGGTTCTCGTATAACATCAGTCCCACAGGCTTTCATCCGTACTCCGCAAGTTCGGTTTTGACAGCGCCAAACTGTATTTCCATCCTTTTCTGTGTCTCTGGTGAAAATAAAACCTTTATAAATGGCTTTTGGCCTACCCTTGGATGATACTACAAATTCCATTGTTCAACTTGCAGCAAGAACTCCGACTACGTTAACCTTTTCCTTAAGAGCGATAGCTAGAACTGATTGTTACCTTTGCTAACCAGCAGGCACCGGTGAGAACCTTGTAACTAAAATGAGCTGTGTCGGTCGCCTTATCTTCTCTAGGATCGGAAAGAGAAGGGGGTGATCTAGTGAGTCAACAAATACTGTAGCCTGGAGCAGTGGTTCGTAAACTGGCTGCCGTGGATGTTTTCAAAGGCTTGTTTGGAATGCTATTAAACAATTAGCTTGGGAGCCTGGGGGACAGCCCTGCTGGGGAAGGATTATATTCGGTCTGTCCCTTCTCTGGTGAATTCTCAGAAATTAGGAAAACGTGTCGTTTGAACCGAAACTACACTTGGATAAATATTTCGGATCCAGGTAAACTCCCATAGCGGTAAACTCCTACAAATTCTCATATAACGGGATGTACACAAATTGCTTTTCGTTCTGAGATCTCGTCAAAGTGTAAGAGTTTTCTTAGTGGAACTAAACGAAATGCACCAGTTTTCGTAGTGATATAAATGCACATGTAAGATCATAATGACACAAGGTCTATACAGAAGCTTTCTGACTCACTAAATTTTGAGTTACGATTTTAATATTTGGCATGTGATAACATGTAATAAAAGCTAATCAAAAGAGACTCAACAAATCGGTCTTCAGATGCTGACAACACACCTACGCCGCGGGAATTTTTGGAAGTATTGAAATTACAACCTAAATATTTTATATTTGTAAACATTTTATTAAAGCTAATGAAAGGCACTCCAACGGATAATTTCTCAGCTGTTCACATGCAAGCACCTAGGCCGCTGGCCTTTTTGAAAGATTTGTAGTTACACCCTAGGTATTTGTAATCATTTTATAAAAGCTAATAAAATGCACTCATCATTCATCGGATTGGTAAAACAGGTACTAGCTGAAGGACAAAGAAACAACTCGCCGAATAAAAATTATGTGACGGAATGGTAAATTATTCACATTGTGAGTGCAGACGACATTGTTAAATTGACAGGAACTCGTCACTACTGAAAAATGAGTTACAACGTAATGTTTGCAGCATACAAAACGTTTCAGCCTATCTCCCAAAAAATAGGCATTTTATATACGGGCCCTTAGCGTTTGTGTGATTAGAAAATTTTATTAGAAAATTTTCGTACCTGTGAGATATAAAAAATATTGTTATGAACCCTGAACACCTATTCTAGAGTGGACAGAAAAAAACCTTACTTTCTGTATTTTTTAATTAAGCCCTCCCCCACCCCCTCCCCTAAGGGTACAGATAGGCCCCGCAGACCTCTTTGGGAAAGGGGAGCTAAAGACTACAAGATGTTATCTTACGTTGGCGATTTCATGAAACAAAGTTTTCCCAATCCTTGCTCTGAGTCCTAGGAGAATCTTCACTAATAATTATAAATGCAACTGATCTGCGAATTGCAGGGGACCTCTGATGACAGATTGTCTACGCTTCTCACCCTTTCCTTCCCGGACAAGGTTCTGCCATTAGCCGATGCCCACATACAATTCATTCATTTTTGAATTTGTCAGGGGTTCCCTGCAATTCGCAAATCAGTTGCATTTATATGATAGCACACACAAAAAAAAAAAAAAAAAAAAAAAAAAATATATCCGTGCGCATTGAGGACCGTAATCTTGAGGAGATAATATTGATCTTTTTAGGGCGTGCTTTGTAAAAAAAGATCGTGCTTGTCCGTCCGTCCGTCTGTCTGTGGACAACATATGTCTGCAACTATTAATCCGATTTGAAAAATTCTTTTTGCATTGGGAAGCCTGAAAACATGAGAATGATGATCCTTGCATTCCGGTTTTTTCCCGATGCATAAGTTCGCCGCTAAAGGGCGTAAATACAGGTGACATCGAATTTAAAATACATTTTATTTCATATCATCATCATTGTCAACCATTATCATTCCAATTCTGGTTGAAGGTCTCCCCAAGTTTCTTCCACAACGGTCTATCTTGAGCCAGTCTCATCCACGTCACTCCCACATGCTTTCAAATTTCATCCACCCATCTCCCATCTGGTCATCTTCATGGTCTCTTCGTGTCCCTTGGAATTCAGTCTAAATTTTCGGATGTCCATTGGTGGTCCATCCTTCTGGCAATACGTCCAGCCCATTACCATTTCAGGGAATTTACTCTAATCATGATGTCGTTTTCTTTATCCACGAGTTCCTCATCTTATCTTTCCTGGTTACATCACGAATGGAGTTCTCCAGGCTTCTTTCAGTTGTCTGTAGTCTTTGTATGTCTTTAGTTAAGGTCCACGACTCTGCATTGACTAAACACTTCTCTTTTGAGACATAATGATATATATTGCTCTTAAAATTTGTACTGTTTCTCCCAAAAGTTCTTCAACCAAGTTTTATACGCAGATTAATTTCTTCATCAATGTCATCGTCTTTTTGGTTTGGTGAGGGCAGGAGGTTGGCCATAACTCGTCACGCAGACCAAGCAGGTTGGTGAGTGTGGGATAGCATTCCCTCTAATCCCGGTGGTATAGTTATACCGCTATTTTTCGGTCGTCAGAAACCCTTTAGTAGGAACACGATGCACCGCGAGAAGGCGGGGGTTGAGATTTGTCAAGAGACGCTATGGTATATTTCGCATCACCTGACCTTGCACACCCTTATTCCATATATTTGCTTCTAAATATCCGATTGAAGAAATTATTTCTTCCTTTCGAAGCTGTTTACAACTAAGGCTTTTTTAGGCACAGTTTCTTTTTCAAGTAATGCATATATTTCCCGCTAGGGGCGTAAAGATAAATTTTGTTTTCCTCAATATCTCTGCTTCTAAAGTCCGATTTGAAAAATTCTTCCTGCATTGAAAACAGCTTCTCGTGGTAAATGTTTTTTGCACATAATTTCTAATTTTTGGTAAGGAATGGTTTGGCCACCAGAGTCCGCAAGTGTTTATTTCTGCTTCTGATGTATTTGCAGAAAAATCTAAGCTTCTGAAAGAATTCTTTCGTGGACCTATACCGCTGACCTCGGAAAATCTTTTGAGAATACCTACTGTTTAAAATAGCGTATGGTTTCCCCGCCAGAGGGCGTAGATGTATATCTTATTTTTGTCGATACCTGTACTTGTAAGAGTCCGATTTGAAAAATTATTTTTTTGTTGGAGAGCGTGTCCGGTGCGAAAGGTTTCTCATATAATTTCCAGTTTTTCTTAACGCATACGTTATTATAGTTTTTCTTAACGCATCAATATTTGTTGAGCATACGTTTGCTTCTAGATTTCGGATTTTAAGTACGTAACCTCACGTTTCCGTTTACAGCAGTACCTGCATTACTAAACCCCAATATAAAAAATTCTTTTTCTGTCAGATACTACAAACTATGAGAACTCGTTGTGCGTATTTTCTTCTGAAAATAATTCATCATTTCGCCGCTAGTGGGGCGCCTATCTGTTTTTTTCAATATCTCTGCTTGTATTGTACTTGTACATATACGATTTAAAAAATTCTTTCAACACGGGACGTCATTATCCCTTTGGAACACTTTAGGTTAGTATTTGAGGAGTTTTAACATCACAGTTCTGTCGGTAGGTGGAATTTGTGCCCTTCTGTTTGCAGCTGTATCTCCGCCTCTTGTTTCTCTCTCTCTCTCGTTTCTGACTTATTGTTTACAGAAAGTTTGTACATAAATATCTTTGCTGACCACTGTTGTACCGATGACGTGCCATGGATTCTACCGACCTCATGGAAACATTTTATATCAAATCATTGTACACACTATCAGAACTCATAACCGTGTTTTGTAGTTTATTTGCATTATTTGTATACATGTCGAATGCGTGTGTGTAAAGGGTTGAAGCAACACCTTACCATGCTGTTGCACTGTGGGTGATTGCTTTCGGCTATATAACTACGTTGCTTCACCCTCACTGTGGCTGATGACGAACCCATAGTGGGTTTGAAAGATCTTGCTACTGATTTTAGCTTGTTTTAATTGCAAATAAAAGTATCGTCTTTAAAAGTTGCAATTATTTCCATTATTAATCGTGTCTCGGCAGCATTAAAAATCTCATGTATATCGTGAGCAACTCAATGGACTATTAGCAGTCGCCCATTTCTAATTTTGTGTCACTGGTTCCAGGAAACGGGGAGAAACTGTGCCGTAAGACAAAAACGCCATTCATGCCTCACCGAGATTCGAACCGGAACCTATATTTGGCGAATGATTAGTCCTCGAATCCCTGACCTCGGACCACTCGGCCATCAGGTAGCTAATATGGATTTATTTCTGATTTCAAGTACGATCGAAAAATTATTTCATGGTGGATTGTTTTTCTCTCGTGAAAAAGGCGAAGAAAAGGGGCCCGGATCTGGCTTACTCTCCCAAAAGTTATAGTCAATAACATAACTTATATTCTGAGATAGGTAAGGCAAGAATATGTATGCGTGGTATTCTGCCCAATTTATTAGAAAACACTTAGTCGTGTTGGTCAAATGGAGGCACGCAACACACAAGTTCCGAAATATAGTTTTGCGCGAAAAATGACTGAAACCTCAGCAGAACAAAAAATTGCCGTTTAAATATATATATATTTTTTTATATATTAGGCTCTAATAATGTGGATGTGTCATCATTTGGAGGAATTATTTTCTTCAGTTGACGAATTAGCCATCGGAATTTTTTTACCACTCAAGCCATCAGGAACCATGTATACTTAACCATCAAACAAATTCATTCCGACAATATCATGCATTCTTGCGTTCCCGTGTTGTCTAAAAATGGTAATTTACGAGTATATTTAGGTTGGACACTTAAGATTAGGACACCGTGATAATTTGAAAATTATCTTATGTTAAGCAAAAAAAAATTAGGTCAAATTGAAGATATTTTAAATGTTCTTAAATACGAGAATATTTTATATTGTCAACAATATATCTTATATTGCCAAAAATATATTTTATGAAGACAATATATATTATTGTTTTCTCAAGTCAAACTTCATTTCCTGACACTCAGGGAGATTCTTTTGTCCTTCACTTCCCCCTCCCCTCATCCAGTACCGACTTCAGTAATCCCAAGCGTAATCCGACGGGTGAACACCCGTTTCCACTAATCCGTTTCCCTTAATTCCCGTTTCCCCCAATCCGTTTCCCCTAATTCCTGTTTCCCCTAATCACGTTTACCCCAATGGCGTTTCCCCGAAATCACTTTTACCCGAATTCCCATTTCCCTTAATTTCGTTTCCCTTAATTTCGTTTCCCCCAATGGCGTTTCCCCGAAATCGCTTTTACCCGAATTCCCAATTCCCCTAATTTCGTTAGCCCTGATCTCGTTTTCCCTAAATCTCGTTTCCCCTAATTCGCATTTGCCCTAAACACGTTTACCCGAATGGCGTTTCCCCGAAATCGCTTTTACCCGAATTCCCATTTCCCCTCATTTCGTTTCCCCTCATTTCGTTTCCCCTCATTTCGTTTCCCCTAATTTCGTTTCCCCTAAATCTCATTACCCCTAATTCACGTTTGCCCTAAACACGTTTGTCCGTCTCAAAGTTTCCCCTAAAAACGTTTACTGTAACAAGTTTGTTCTAATTCTCCTTTGCCTTGATTCGCGTTTTCCCCAATTCATGTTTGTCCTGATTTTCGTTGAGTGAAATAAAACATTTCTTTTATCGCCAAAATTCAGGGGAAAAAATCGGATTTATCGTGAAATTCAGCAAAAAAATCGTTGTATGTAATTTTTTATCGTCAAATTCAGGAAAATATATGTATATTTAATCATCATCAACCATTTTCAATCTACTGCTAGATGAATAAAGATCTCACCAAGTTTCTTCCTCTACGGTCTGTTTTGCCCCAGTCTCCACCATCTCACTCCAGCATGCTTTCGAATTTCATCCACCCATCTCACTCCCGCATGCTTTTGAATTTCATTCCCCATCTCACTCCCGCATGCTTTCGAATTTCATCCACTCATCTCCAATGTGGTCTTCTTCTGGGTCTTTTCCTGTCCCTTGGAGCCCAATCTAAAATTTCGGCTGTCCATCGATGGTCCGTTCTTCTGGCAACATGTCCAGCCGATTGCCGTTTCAGGGATTTTACTCTGCTCATGATGTCTTCCACTCTTGTCATTTTTCGGATCCACGAGTTCCTCTTCTTATCTCTCCTGGTTACTCCAAGCATGCACCTCCCCATGCTGCTTCTTTGAGTTGTCTGCAGCCTTTGTATATCTCTTTTAGTTAAGGTCCACGTCTCTGCACCATACGTAAGCACTGGAAGGATGCATTGATCAAACACTTTTCTTTTAAGACATAATGGCATATTGCTCTTGAAAATTATACTACTTCTTCCAAAAGCTCTCCAGGCAAGTTTTGTACGCCGATTAATTTCTTCATCAATGTGACCCTCACTTGATATCTGCTGTCCAAGATAAATGTAGGTATTGGTTATCTCCAGCTTTTCCCCATCAATTGATAAATTTTCATTTTTTGTAAAAGCATTGTACATCACTTTTGTCTTCTGAAAGTTCATTTTTAATCTCACTTCTTTATTCTTGTCAGCAAGTTCCTGGGTCATACTCTGCAGCTATACATATATATAGCTGCAGAGTATGACCCAGGGTAATACCCAAAAGCAGAGTTAAGGACAAAATTTAAAACCGAATTTTAAAACAAAATTTTTTAACACACATTCTGAAGATCATGACGCGCAACGCAGCAGTGATGAATATCCAGAAATTAAGTTTGTATATATATAACATTGAACATGACGGGCGTCTCTTGAACTATTCTAACCAAAAAATATCTTCTATTGGTACATATTCAAATAAATTGCATAAAACTGAAAGTAGAATTCGAAATAATTGGTTTTCGTATTAAATGAAATTATTTTTCCTATAAATTAAAAACTAAAGCTTTAAGAAAGCACACAAACAAACGTAGTTTCAGGTAAAATTAGCTTTTGTAGCTTTTGTTTTTCTTTTTGTTACAAACTTTATAACAATGTCCAAATTGTCTAAGTCTGTAGCAATTTTGTTTTAATTACTAACGAAAAAAAAAAAAAGTCGTTGCTGTTTCACATTTAATCAGAAGTAACTTTTCATATTTCTAAGTTTGGAAAACGATCTATCGGCGTAAGCCACTGCTACAGACAGTAGAAATTTGAAAAGAGGATTTTGTGCACCTTATTGCCGTTATCAATTTTCAGGAACGAAAAAGGGGCATTGTAATTTTTTTTTTAAATTACAAAAATTTTTCTTTATCCTTTTTGGATTTCAAGTTCAATAGAAAGAAAAGGAAATATGTTTATTTTCAGGCAGTGTAAAAATCCATAAAATCCAAAACAAATTTCGTTTAACTTAACATTGTACACGTGTCCCCCCCCCGACAGTTTTCTTGAAGCAGCACATGCTCTCAGATAATTTGTTGACTTGTAGGTTGTAAATGCTGAAAATCTCCCGATCAGACCAGAAATCCTTTATATTTTATACTTTTGGTGTTACCCCCCCCCCGAAAGGTTTCGTGAGGCAGCACATGCCCTCAGATAATTAATTGCAGACTTGCAGTTTGTAAATCCTGAAATCTTTTGTTCAGTTGTAGATCATAAACATTTTTTTTAAATAATTACATTAATAATCGCAACTAAGAAAAGACGAAATTACGGAAACTTTATGTGATTCAGATAAATAACTTCCAAGAACGTGGCCACGAAGCGGTCGAAAACGCAATTTTTATACGGCCTGTTAAAATTTTTGTGGCCAGTTCACCGATGGCCAGTTCTCCTACACCTCATCAGTGATGGTGCTAAATGAGAAAACATTCAAACAGGACAAACTGACGTCTACTGTTAAGGGGGAACTCAATTAGCAAAAGGCATTTCCACGGCTCATGCTTAGAGTCTCGTACGGTGGGGAGAAGGAAGGGGTCTAGTATGCTAAGAACTCTTAAAAAGTGGGCCTTCTGCGTTCACAATTCTAGCGAATGCTTTTCAATAGTATCTCTTGCTTTAATAAAAGTTTAATGCGATGTAGTACTTTATCTGTGAGGAAGGGTAGCGGAGGGGGGGTCGTGACAGATACAATGGCTGCGTTAAGGACTACCCGTATAATGGTCCTCACCATGTGCACTTCTTTACACTTTTGTTGGCAAGGTTATCGACATCATCAACAAGAAAGGAAAGAATAATTCTCTTGAGATATCAAGACCCACCGTTTTATTTCGGTTAATAAAAACCAAACATGAATTAGGGCAAACGCGAAATAAGGAAAACGCGAATTAGGAAAAACTTGATACGGGCAAATGCGACTTAGGGGAAACGAGATTTAGGGGAACCGAGATTAGGGGAAACGAAATTAGGGGAAATGGGAATTCGGGTAAAAGCGATTTCGGGGAAACGCCATTGGGGTAAACGTGTTTAGGACAAACGTGAATTAGGGGAAATGAGATTTAGGGGAAGCGAGATTAGGGGAAACGAAATTAGGGGAAATGGTAATTCGGGTAAAAGCGATTTCGGGGAAACGCCATTGGGGTAAACGTGTTTAGGGCAAATGTGAATTAGGGGAAACGAGATTTAGGGAAACCGAGATTAGGGGAAACGAAATTAGGGGAAATGGGAATTCGGGTAAAAGTGATTTCGGGGAAACGCCGTTGGGGTAAACGTGATTAGGACAAACGGGAATTAGGTGAAATGGATCAGGGGAAGTGAGGCTACGCAATCCGAAGAGAGTAGTACCCTTAGGCAATTTAACACCTTGCATCGCCTTGTGACTCAGAGCCCTGGACTCAGGGTAGTTGCACGAGACGGAAGACCTGTTAATGCATGCTATCACCCCTAATTGTGAGATATTTCAATCCCCCCAACTACCAAATTCCGATGGACGGCCAGTACACACCTATCGCATTTTGCTATTTCTCACTTTATTGTTTCTGTGTTGCGAAAAGTCTTCCACCCATACCACCCCTTCTTGAACCACAAAGTTAGATTTCAAACCTGGACAGTTCAGCGGCCGATAAAGCAAGGCTCTTCATTGATTAACTTCTCATGTGAAATCTATTTCTAAACCGTTTGGCCACTTTGAAAAATTGTCTTTAATAACAATTTTGTCTGATAACTGCTGGACAAAGAAAAATGATGATTCTGAGCAATAATTCTGTTGCTTTTTTATTCCAAACGCTATTCACTACTTATCATAGCGGAGGCAGTAGCTCCTCGTACCTTCGATAATAGTACACTCTTAAGTTAACTGGGATTATAGTGCATACAATCTAAAGGTCAGGTTACTGAGCTTTGTCGCTTATGCCTACAGTCTTTACAGACATGCCGGTATTTGTTTTTATTTATTTATTATTTATACTGGTGACACATTCAACACTCTGTTCTAAACCAAATCTGATAGGTGGCAGTTGTACAAAACACCAAAGGACTTATTTGTCACTTCCACATACCTGTTGACATCGGTGCCACTGAAACCAGGTGTTGATCGTGCTTCTTCGTAACCCTGACGTAGTATATATCTTTTAGAATGATGTTCTATTTTTAAGCCAATAAATATAGCGGCTTTTTTCTGTTTTTCTCTAAGAAAAATTAGCATTGAATATCTTCATGCAGTGCTTTTGAAAGGAAGTCGTTTGAAAATGTGTGCGGACAGCCTGGCCTCATGTAAAACTGGACAGATGCAATTTCAGAGCCATAAAGTTTCTCTGCATAAAAAAAAGCGTTGCTATCTTTTCTCCTGCGTCTGAAATTGTTATTCACAAAATTTTTTTTTTTTCATATCTTATTTTCATTATCTTAGAAATTAAGAAATTTTGTGATTTCCTGGCTAAAAGACCAGGCGAACAAGTGATCGCAAAAGCGTTAGGGGGCCGTATAAGAACTGTATTTTTGATTTCTTCGTGTTCACTTCCATGTAGGCTAACCACAAAACTGTTGGGGTTTGTATAAAAATCGCACTTTTGATTTCACTTTTTCCAGTTCTCCGTAGTTTGTGGTGAGTTGGTGAAATGGGAAAATAAATTATTTGTATCATGGTAGGTTGTCCTAATGTTGCATTTCTACCCAAGCATTAAAAATATGGGTCTCGGACAGGGCTGTGCTCATATTCATAACGTTTAGTCGTTTACATAACAAATCAAATTAATAATTTTGAGCTTTTACTCCTGCATAAACATTAGTTAATATGGTCTAGTCATATCAGTTAATAGTACTAAAACAGTGGGACGTGCACGAACAGACATATGGATGGCTGTCCGTGCACGTCCAACTTTTCTATGTAACATTACGTGGAAATCATCTGGCATGTCATCCATGAATTAGTCAACAAGCGATATTTTGGGGGATAACCCCCATTCCAGAGGGGTGGGAGCGGATCGTGTTTTAGAACCAGATTTGGTCACGCTGAGTAAATTCTGAGAGTATAGCAGAGATCTGGTGTAACATTTTTGAGTTGGATGCAGTGTACGTTTAATTTGGGGTCTGCCGGCTCCACCTCCAGTCGAGATAATTACACTGAAATTTTTCAAACTTTTGGATGATTTAAAGTTACAGCCTATGGAAGATTTAAGTTACATCACACTCAAATTAATATTGAAACTATGTGGAAATCATTTGGCATACCATTCAGGAATTACTGTCATCAAATGGTATTTGTGTCTTAAGGAATTATTTAAAGACGCGGCCTAAGTGCCTGGTAAACACCTGGAGAATGACCTGTCAAGTCCATAGTATTAGCTTTTATTACATATTTACATACAAAATATTTGGGTTGTAACTGAAAATCTTCTAAAAAGGCTCGCCGCCACGATGCGTTGTAGACATCTAAAGGCTGATGTGTTAGGCCCCTTTAATTTGCTTTTATTTAATGTTTACACGTACCATATATTTAGGTTGTAGCTTAAAATCTTGTACGAGTTTGCCGGGTACCAATCTTTCGTTTCGCGTCCTGGATATCAAAAAATTAGGGTGAAATTTATAATGGTAATCTCGGAAACCTCCCCCACGCCCTTCTTCTACATGTATAACCTGCTCCTCATTATAAATAGCATGGAAAATGCAAATGGTGACTCCGTCAGTTCTCCCCCCCCCCCCCCTGTTAAATATTTCGTGTAAGCAGCAAATTATGCCCCGTCAATCACTCGGAAAGATAAGGACACTGTTTCGTGAAAAGATTTCCGATGTGGAAGAGTTTCTGTGGACGACTTTACTGTGAAAAAATGTTAAAAAAAGAGAAAATAAAAATAAAATAAAAATCAGACAAGAACTATAAAAAATCACGTAGGCACAAAAGCTGTACGTATTTCAAAATGTTCAATGAAAATATTACGAAATCAAAATTTCAAATCTTGGATTAAATTAAAGTTATACAATTTTACATATTCATATACCTGTACCAATGCTGAACTTAGAAAGATTCATTTTGTCTGGATTTCCCCCCCCCCAAATTAAGTAAATGCATGCTTTCTTAGTAACATGAAAAATGAAGAAATAATGCTCATAAAAAAACTGTGCTTTCTTTAGATTTACTTACATTAATCAAAAAACAAAAATATTAAGGCAATAAACTGTGGCTGAAGAGCTGAAGGCGCCTAATATCATGCGGAACGTCGTAACCCGAACTGCAACAAGAGTGATTCGGAACGATGTTTCTATACATTGTTCATATGCAACAATAAGGCGAGCATTATTACGGAGAACCAGAAAGATGACAACGAATTTTCGGTTGCAATAAGCACGTCTTTTGAATCTATTCCGACGCGAATTAAATCAATCAAAGTTATTCACAGTCAATGCAACCAGTTAGAAAAACATCGCAATTGGGTTTTTACAAACCGTAAAACACCCACACATAGAAACATCTACTTTCTTCCGCCAGCGACTAAAAAGTGCATTACGAAGATTAACAAATGGCTCACAAAAAATTTCTTATAGCAGAAGGAAGTATCGGAGACGAACCAATTTTCAAATTGAACAATTAAAAGAAGAAATATAGAAGGAAACATGACATAACTCTGCGCTTTCAAGCGGAAGAATCTTGCATAATGGAAAAGTTGAAAATTGGTAAAAAGTATTCTCCATGAAAAAAGCTATGCTAAGGAAAAAAAAAACTTTTCAAATAGGTCTCCAGGAACAGAGATACTGAAGTAAAGTGTTTGACCTTCACGCCCTCAAGCGGGAAATCTGTGCATTACTTAGAGAGGGTGAAGCTCCACGTCTGTATTGTAGTGAATGGCACAGCGTAAACAAAAAAAAAAAAATACAAAAAAAATTGTCAATTGGACTTTTGAAGAGAACGTACATAAACACTTCGTAGCGATAAAGCTGTGACACACAGAATTTCTCAAACACAAACGTATGGTGTTCCACAAGGTAAATTGGACAGTTACCATAAGCACGATCTATTTTTTAAAAAAAGTGCAAAAAAAAAAAAAAAAAGAAGCGAAATCCTTTACTCTAAAAGTTTTTCATTTACCTACTTTTTTTCCAAAGGTATGGGAAAGACATCGTCGCTTATATAATTATTATTTAGTGCCTGAGCAACAGCGTAATACCATTAGACTGTTTTGATACGTAAACGTTATGAATATGACATCCGTACAATGAAAACTTCAAGAAAGACCGATGCCTAGGGCCTATGAAATAACATTAGTGCCTGATTAAAAGCGCAATACTATTAGCTTGAGTTGATATGCAAACATTATGAATAGGCCATCCGTCGAACAAAAACTGTAAAAAAACCCTAGGCTTAGGCTTAGGACCTATGAAATAATATTTAGTGCTTGAGCAACAGCGCAATATTATTACCTTGTCTTGATACGTAAACGTTATAAATATGAAAACTGTAAAATAAAAAAGGCTTCGGTCTAGGGCCTATGAAATAATATTTCGTGCCTAAGGAAAAGCGCAATATTATTAGCCTGACTTTGTACGCAAACATTATGAATATGCCATCCGTAGAACAAAAACTGTAAAAAAAGCCTAGGCTAAGGCCTAGGGCCTATGAAATAATATTTAGTGCTTGAGCAACAGCGCAATATTATTATCTTGTCTTGATACGTAAACGTTATAAATATGACACGCGGACAATAAAAACTGTAAAAAGGCCTAGGCGTAGGTCTTATGATATAATATTTCGTGCCTAAGGAAAAGCGCAATATTATTAGCCTGACTTTGCACTTAAACATTATGAATATGACATCTCTAGACTAAATACGGTTAAAAAGGCCTAGACGTAGGTCCTATGAAATATTATTTAGTGCCTGTAGAAAAGCGCAATACTATTTATTACCTTGACTTGATACGTAAACGTTATGTATATGCCATCGGTAGAATAAAAACTGCAAAAAAGGCCTAGGCACTATGAAACAATATTTAGTGCCTGATTAAAAGCGCAATATTAGTAGCTTGAATTTATACATACGTAAACATTATGAATATGTCATTTGCAAACTAAATACGGTAAAAAAGCCCTAGCCATAGGGCCTACGAAATATTTAGTGCTTGAGCACTAAATATTTCGTAGGCCCTATGGGCGCATTATTATTGCCTTATCTTGATACGTAAACGTTATAAATATGACATGCGTAGAATAAAAACTGTGAAAAAGGCTTAGGTCCTATGAAATAATCTTTAGTGCCTAAGTAATATTATTACCTAGTCTTCATACGTAAACATTATGAATATGACATCCGTACAATGAAAACTTCAAGAAAGACCGATGCCTAGGGCCTATGAAATAACATTAGTGCCTGATTAAAAACGCAATATTTTTAGTTTGGGTTGATACGCAAACATTATGAATATGCCATCCGTAGAATAAAAATGGTAAAAAAGCCTAGGTTTAGGCCTAGGGCCTATGAAATAATATTTAGTGCTTGAGCAAAAGCGCAATGTTATTACCTTTTCTTGGTACGTAAACGTCATAAAATATGACATGCGTACAATAAAAACTGTAAAAAAGGCCTAGGCCCTATGAAATAATATTTAGTGCCTAAGGAAAAGCGCAGTATTATTAAGTTGAGCTGATATGTAAACGTTATGGATATGTCATCCGTAGAGTAAAAACTGTGAAAAAGGCCTAATCCTAGGGACTGTGAATTAATATTTCGTGCCTCAGTAAAAGCACAATACTATTTCTATTATATTACCTTGATAGGTAAGCATTATGAATATGACATCGGCAAAAAAAAAAAAAAAAAACTATCAAAACTGCCTGCGCATGAGGCATAGTAATTAATATTTAGTGTTTAAGTAAGTAAAATGGAATATTAATAACTCGACAGCGTATGTAAATATTTAGTGCCTAAGTAAAAATGCAGCGTTATTAAAAAAATCCCACCTCATAGTCCTTTTCCGAACAAAGCGTGAGTCATGCTGTAGTGATTGACATCGTACACACAAAAAGAGTTAAAAAGCTCTTCAAAGTTCAGTTCTCGTTTAGCTTTAAATAACATTTAAAATCGATACATTTTAATCGAACAAACTTAGAATGGAAAAAAAATCTCATGCAAGCAATGTCCGCTGAAGTTTTCTTCTGCCTATAACGAAAATTCCACCGAAAAAGAAAATGTCCACGGTATTCCATTCATTCTGAGGACGAAATGAATGTGGACAAAGTGAACGGTGGACAAAATGAACAGTGGACGAAGTGAACATTGGACTAAGTGAACAGCGGACGAAGTGAACAGCGGACGAAGTGAACAGCGGACAAAGTGAACGTTGGACGAAATGAACCGGACGAAGTGAGCGTGGACGAAATGAACACGAACAAAGTGATCCGTCACCCGAATAGTGGCTTATCGCGACAGCGGTTTATCGTACCGAGACATCAGCGCCCGTGTGGGACGACATCCAGCCACAGTACGGCGAGTATGGATTCGGTGGGTGCAGGAGGGACGGACGGACCGACGTGAGCGATTGTCGCAGCCGCGGCACACCACCGAACGAGAGGACTGGCATGTTGTGCGGCGGGCATTGACGGGTCGCACCGCCACATCACGAACGTTAGCGAAGAAATTAGGGTGTGTTGCGCAACAACCTGTGTACCGTTCGACGTCGTCTGCAGGAGCGGGGACTTGTCGCACGGCGCGCATTGCTCCGATTACCAATGACGTTACACCAGCGGCGAGTGCGGCGACATTGGGCCGTTGAACGCCGCACCTGGACTACGGAATGGCACGACATTGTCTTCTCCGACGAATTCCGCTTCTGCTTGGAACACCACGATGGTCGGATCCGCGTGTGGCGGCACCGCGGCGAGAGACTGTATGACGCCTGCATTATGCATCGCCATACCGGTCCGTTGCCTGGCGTTATGGTTTGGGGCGCAATTGGATATGATACCCGCATCCCTCTGGAACGCATCGCCGGTGCACTGAACAGCCATCGCTAAATCCCCAACGTTTTGGAGCCTGTAGTCCTGCCTTACCTGCAGGACCTGCCAGCGGCAACGTTTCAACAGGACAATGCGCACCCGCACGTAGCACGCATTGTGCAAAAATTCTTCACGGCCCACCAGGTGTCACTGCTGCCGTGGCCTGCCTGTTCTTCCGATATGTCGCCCATCAAACACGCCTGGTTGCTGATCGGCAACCGAATGGCCCGACAAGCACCACCCGTGGCTACGCCTGATGAACTGTGGCAACGTGTGGAAGCAGCCTGGACCGACATACCCCAAGCCCACATCCAAAGCCTCTTTCGTTTGATGCCGCGGCGTGTAGCGGCCGTTATTGCCAGCCATGGGGAACCACACGAACTATTGATGTTTGCGTGTTCTGCAAGTCGCACGGGCCTGTAAGCTCAATCGTTTCATCTTTGTATCTGTTGTAATGTGTCCAGTAAATCTGGCTTTGTTATTTCGTGTCCTTGGTGTTGCATTTTGGGTGGCCAGCAGTGTAGATAAAGATTGAATACAAGGGGGAGTCAAATGAAAACAATAAATATTTTTTTTCTCACAATTTATTGAACAACAGTGGCACACACCTGTATCATTTTCCAGTGTATCTCCATTTTGTGCAATACAAGTCCCCCAGCGCTTACTAAGCGCAAAGATTCCTGCAGAAAGAAATTGTTTCCGTCGCGTGTGCAGCCACTCATGCACCACCTACAGCACATATTCATCGGACCTGAGAGTCTTTGCTTCCATCGCATCTTTGAATAGTCCAAACTCCAAAGATGTGGTAATCACTTGGGGCAAGTTCTGGTGAATACGGCTATATGAATCAGTTCTGGTGAATACGGCAGATACTCGAAGTGATGATCTTTTATATACCGTTGCATGGGCAGTATGCAGCCGAGCGTTGTCATGTTGCAACAAGAAACCAATACTCAGAAGTCCACGTCATTTGGATTTAATGGCAGGTCGAAGATGATTCTTGATAAAATCTGCATACGTGTCACTGGTTACAGTGTTCTCCCTGGGTATGAAGTGTTTCAAAAACACGTGTCGTTCATCACAAAAGAGAGTCAGCATAACCTTCCTTGCAGTTGGCTGCGTGCGGAATTTCTTCAGTTTTGGTGAGGGGAGATGGCGCTACTCCTTGCTTGCTCTCTTAGTTTTCTGGCTGATGATAGTGAACCCAGGTTTCATCTCCAGTAATAATTCTCTCTAGGAAGCCATCTGTTTCAAAGCGCCGCAAATGTTCTTGACAGGCATGAGCACGTCATTGTTTCAATTCTGGAGTCAGCTGGTGTGTCACCCGCCTTGCAGACACTTTGTTGAACTGGAGCACATCATGGATGATGTGGTGCGCTGAACCGTGACTGATGTTCAAAAGTACAGCAATTTCATCCACCGTCACTTGGCGATTTCCAATAACAATGCCTTCAACTGCTGTAATGGACTCTGATGTCACTACTCTGTGTGCCTGATTCGCTCGAGGGGAATCTTTCACAGAACTCACGTCATTTCGGAACGTCCTAGTCCATTCGTACACTTTCTGGAGTGGCAGACATGCATCACCATACTGCAATTTTATTGGACGATGAATTTCAATAGGTTGAAGCTTCTTCACTACTCAAAAAATGGATGACAGAACGTTGCTCCTCTTTGGCGCATGTCTCAAGTGGGGCGGCCATCTTTACATTGCTTCTCTCTCGTCACTAAGCTTGTCTGCACCATGCCTGCCACTTGCAAGAAAATCTTTTAGTCATTGGTAACAACATTGCCAAGTTACAGAACGACACTCTATTTTGAATTTTTTATCGCACTTTTAATGTTTTCATTTGACTCATAAAGTCACGAAACGGCATTAAAAATATGCAAAACTCAACAGTTACCAAAGCTCAAAGATCTGCCATAGGAAGGTTAATAAATCTTATGTTTGCCACACATATGCATATAAAAGTGTCTGGAAAACTTATATAACTTTTGGTACTTATAGCTTAGTTGTAATTTTTGACGTACGGACTAAGTATGTTACCTTCTGTGACTCGTGTATCGTGTAGTGTAGCTGATGAAAACTCAGTAAATGGCTAAAGAATTCCTCTTCCTCTTCATTTTTTTTTAAAACTGACAAATCTGTGGAATTGGAGAAATACGCGAATTCATGCATGCAGTTTATTTTAATTACAAAAAACCGAATATGGTGGACCTGAATAGCCAAATTATGAAATTGCAGCAAATTTCAATTTAGTTTAGGTGTTCATGGTATTTATTATACAGGGTGTCCCACTCGCTACCGAACCCAGCATTTCTTTTATAATATTAACACCAATGAAGATACTGCAACGAAATTTGAAGTGGACTTGCCTCGTTTCGTGCGAAATGTGATGACATCACAACATGTGCTGGAAGTGGCCACCATTTGCGTCCAAACAGCATTTAACCCGGCGCTGTCTACCAGCCTGTTGAAGTGCTCCTTAGTGGCAGACACATTCCTAAGTGTGGCGCCTCTGAGGAGCAGTCCGCCAGCCAGCCGGACGCGCCTCTGCTGCTTTGTTATGCCATTTCACTGAGCGTGTCTACACAATACGGTTGTTAATAGTGAGTGCTCATGCTCGTGGCTGTTCGTGTACGAATGGAAATGTATCGGTATACTCTGGAGGAGCGAGTGTTTATTGTTCGCATTTATTGGAAAACAGAATCGATAAACTTTTATCAACAGCGATTCATGGAGAGGTTTGCAGGCAGACATCTGCCAAGCAAGTCCAACATTTGGGCATAGTCGAAAAAATTGGAAACCAAGAGGACTTTATTAGACGACTATGCAGGAGGTCGTCCACAAATATCCGAGGAAACGATCCAGAATGGTGTTTGGTGTGGGATGACCAGGGGCCACATAACTGGTTCCATCTTCTTCGATACAACCATCACAACAGCTACATTAATTGGACGACGAAGAACTCTCCATTAGATATTACCAGCATGATGGAGCGACATCACGCACATCACACACCAGTATGGCCGAAATTCAGTCCTTTTTATATGGCCACCGCTCTCGCCCGAGCTGATGCCTCCTTATTACTTTTTATGGGGATATCTTAAAGGGAGAGTTTGCCAAAAGAAGCCGCGAACCATAGTTGCCTTGAAAGCAAACATCACCTAAGAAATTCTGTCAATGACGTCGGGCGTAGTTGGCAAGGACTTCCCACAATATGGTGCGCCGGGTTCAGTGTTGTCTGGACGCAAATGGAGGCCATTTCCAGCACATGTTGTGATGTCATCACATTTGGCACGAAATGAGGTAAGTTCACTTCAAATTTCGTTGCAATATCTTCATTGGTGTTAATATTATTAAGGAAATGCCGGGTTCGGTGGCGAGTGGGACACCCTGTTCATCTGATAGAGAAAATACAGAACATTTTACTGGCAAAATAAGAGTTTTAAACTGCAGTTTACAGTTATTTTTGATAAAATGTAGTTTTAAAATCTACAAATATACCCATGCACAAAATTTTGTATTCACATAGACATAGGTCTAATTTCAAACATATAAGAGGATTCCCCCAAATATCCCACATGTATTATTTAATTCACAATTTCTTTTAAATGCATGTGAGCTTTTCGTTCGGGAAACTGTGAGGTGTTTTCCGTTCAAGGAACTGTTATGCTTTTCGTTCGAGAAACAGATTTGCGCCTAGAGTTTCAGCTACAGGCGCGATTTTGCACATGCCATTTTTTCTGATTTCCCACCCTGCGTGGCACACAGAACAAAAACAACTCTCTAAACAACTGATCTGTTTTCTAGTCACGATATTACTGTCTTCCATTTTATTTGACAAAATGAAATAAATTTTGCTATTTTGGAAAATGTTTTATTCTTGCATACCAAGAACTGTGAAATACATATGTGGTTTAAGTTTACATTGGCTGGAATTCTAATAAGTCATGTAACTGTTTAAATGAAAATGAATTTCAAAGCCCGCTATTTAGCTCCTTCTTTTCTTTTCTTTCTTTCTTCTTCTTTTTTGTTTGTTTGTTTGTGCATTTAACGTTCACAATGAGTATCTCGCATGTCTAGAAGCAGTCGTTAGTACCACTGGTTCCAGGAAAGGGACAGAGCTAGTGCCACCCCAGAAATACAGCACCCATGTCTCATCCGGGACTTGAGCTCGGGCCCATCTCGGACAATTGATTCAAAGCCCACGCTATTACCGGGCGGGTTCCGATTTGGGTTCACTCGGCGTAATATTGGGAACCAAGGGGGTGTAAAGTGGATTGTGATTCTGCGATTCCCTGATTTAAGGCTGACGCAGCTTCAGGATTGTGATTCACACAGCAGATTTTCCTTTGGGAGTCAAAGGGTCTGCTGTGTGCCGCAATGTTTTCGTGAACGTCTAGAATTTTTTAAAAACATAAGTGAAAGAGTTTCTGAGTCCCTGCCGTAAAATATATATTATCTCCAAAAATCCAGGGTTGAGCACACAATTTGTAACTAAAGAAACACTCATGATTGTACGTAGGCAAATTAACATAGAAAACAATTTATTAGTTATGTTTTGGCATAATAATAATAAAGATACACACACACAATAGTTTAGGACCCCGTGCTCATTACTTCAAGAATGTAAGTTGTTCTATGTAAGTGTTAAACTTGCAGTCACCTTTTACGCATTTATTTTTATATAAACACTTCGCTTAATAACACACGATGTTAGCAAGAATGATATCGACTTTCTGACAGGAACTCGTGCTCATTAACTACTCGCTTATACAAAAACATTATTAATTCTAGCGGAAGACCTTAGCTTACGCTGATCGATAAACACATTTAATGAGGGGACACCCAAAAGAAAGAATAGGATGGAATTCCTACATTAACATCCGAATCTGGTCTGGCGATCCCGTTGCGGTTGTGGCTACACACAAATGGAAAGTTCTTTGAGCGGTGTTGCGGCTATGGCACCTAGGTAGTCGCATCTTAAAGTCTCTGGGTTCGCGCTGTTGGCCACTCCTGGCCCGGGAGATTTCTCGTCCGGTGGGTTTTATTTCACGCACAAATAAAACCGAAATGCAGGCAAAGGGCAAAGCTTTACATGGCAGCTCCTAGGTGACAGTCATGAAGGAAAGTCACCAACGTTCACGGCAAAATAAACCAAGTGACAAGTCACAAGGAATAAAAAAGTGAAAGTTATGCACTCCGTGAAAAAAGTAAAAGTGACGAAGTTCTTCTCTTCCCAGGGAAAAGTTTCGACAACCCCCAAGAAGACCCACATTACCTCAAAATATCCCATCATCCAATCACATAACGGGACGCAAGCCTCCCACAAATCAAATCCCCAAGTCTAAATCCTACTGGTCATAGAATTAACATTTGGTTCATCCATTCGTTAAGGAACTAGAATTGCTGCCATTTTGATTCTGCGATAATCCAGCTTTATTTAAAATATAAATGGGGTCGCTATTCTGGGTTAGCAATTTGGCAGAATCGTTGACCTTTTCAGCAATCCGGAGGCGCCTGCTTTATGACACACGGTCTTTAGTATACCAGTAATTGGTTGGATATAAGGAATCTTGCCACAGTGTTTTGGAGATTCTTTATCTCGGCAGGGTGAAACAATATTTGCAGATTTTATTTTAAAAGTTTTTGTGCAATCTATCCACAGTTTTGATATTGTAACCAAATTTAATAGCTGTATTTCATTCCAATTAATTTCATTAATCTCAGCATCAAGATTTGAGGAATGTGAAACTGCACGTTGGACGTAAAATTTATATGCAGCAATTTTGCCAACTTTGGAAAATGTGCATCAGCAAAACTTTTGCGCGAACGCCATTTACCACAAAACAAAACATAATTATATTAATAAATATGCAGTAAAAATCTCTGCATATGCCACAATAACTAAACTAGTATTATCTGTGTTTAAAATAATAATTTAAAAAACATAAAGTAAAATCTTAATTTTGTTTAATGTTAGCCTCGCAAACCTGTGGTGTTTCAATACCAAACTAAACATTTCCTGTAAAAAGGAAATATTCACTTTAAGAGTACTTACACATTGCATTCAAAACTGTATGTTACATACCTTCTAATCTTCATCTTGTATATCAGGATTGTATAATATTGTAATCACTTTCATGATTTCCGTCACATGCTGCAGAAAATGGCCTTTCTTGTAAAAGTTTCACAACAGCGGAAGTTCAATTTAAAGCCATTTCGTGGACAATCGCTGTCGTTTTGGTTTTCCTACAGCCATAACGTTTGGCAGTTTCATCTTTTGGAAACATCTGCCGAAAAAATGGACCAGCATGGCTGCACTGAATGGCACGTTGTGTTCTATAAAAAAACAACGAAAAAAAAAACGTAAACAACAATTCGGCACGAGTTACATTTCCTTGACTATTATCCGACGTTTTAAAAAAGTAGTCAGTTTTTAGTTACTATCAGTACACTTCAATTACCTTTATGTTTGGGACCATTTACATGACAAAAACTATCGTTTCTGCCTCCGTGGGCAATGTTAAAATCGTTTTGGCAAATGTCACAAAATGCAAATTTTACACTTTTATTAGATTTCCTGATACACTGGAGGCTTTGCAGTATTTGAAAATAACTTTGAGATAGTATAATCTTAGTACTCGTTTTTATGGATTTGCATAAAAGCTAAACTAACAACTCACTCATCCCGGTAATTCAACTCTACAACAAAGAAACAACACCACACTAAAAACAACACACATAAGAAAGTATTCTTTTGCTGCTACAACAACATTGCTGAATGAACACTGTGCTTGAGTATTTTACCCTTCTCTTTCATTGACTGTGATTTCCCTCCCAAGAGGAGACCAATCAACTACTACGATGAACGGCATGTCTACAAGGAGTGAAATACCACGGCCGCTCGATCAAGTCGGGCCGTAGAAATACAAAATGTGACGGCTACCATCGCAGACTCTGCGCATGCGTCTAGCGTCGGCAGTCCAGAGTTTACCGGAAAATATTTTAAAGGAGTATTTTTACTCTTTTGAAGAAATTTAGGGCGTAATTTTCAAAAGTCGGGAATATTTTAGAAAAATTAACAGATGAAAAAAATACTTACAAAAAATGCTAGGCAATTAGAAAATCAATCCAAATTTTTTACATAAAAATATTTCGCTACTGCTCAATGTATTTAGACTTTGGATCCGTTTTGGTTCTTGTTTTAGAAATAAATATAATATTCGTATTTTAAAACAATAACATTAAATTTATTATGTTTTGTAATGACCAAATGGAACCGCAATGTGTTCAAGAAGTGAAAACGTTGCACTTTCGAGGTTCTTATAGGCTTCTAAAAATATCTAATAAACTTCTCAGCAAGCCACATTTTTTTTCTGTAACTGCACAGCATCCAGTGCTTAAATTTTCATTTTGCTGCCATCTTTTGTTTCCTTCCCATTTCTTTATTGGAGCTTTTTTTTTTAATGCCCTTGGATGACAATTTTATTCATCATGAATGCATGATAGCTTTCACTATTTTAGATAAAAGATGAATAGTGTAACTTTGAAAATATAAATACTTTTGAACACCATGCCTCAATTTTTACAAATTTTTCAGCTTCGTCACTTTCGATTTCGGACACCCCCCCCCCCTCCCCCTTTATCAAGCTGAAATGCAAAACTTTTTGGGGGGAATATTTAAGAATACAGGATACATGTTCTGATCATCGTTGGGAGAAAAAATTACAGTTACGGGGGCAATCTTTTCGGACATTTTCCCTCCATTTTCAAGTTGAAATACAAATATTTATGAAATAAAATGATATTTCACAACAATACTAAGCAGAGGAAACATCACGCGAAAAATAAAATTACAATTACGGGAGAAATCTTCACTACGTCTAACTTACGTTTTCGAAAGGTTTGAAAGTTTCAGGAGGAAAGCATCCTCCACCACTACTAATTGCCCCAAAATTTCTGTTCAGTTATGCATCGATCTCGAGAATAACCCAAATTATGACGGAAAAGGAGAAATTCTTCGAAGTCGTCACACTCGCATGCCTAAAGATTACAGCGAAATTTTTTCGTCGTCGAATTTTCGTTTTCGGAAATTCCTCCATTTTCAAACTGAAATACAAATATTTAATGGAAGAAAATGATATATAACAACAATTCTGGACACAGGCAACATCACAGGAAAAAGAAATTACCATAACGAAAAAAAAACTTTATTTCGTTTACATCCGTTTCTGAAAGACGAAATATCGTCCCGATGCGTATTTTTAAAAATTGATAAAATTCTTCGATGCGTAGTTTTACGCACCGAGAAAAATTCCCGATGCGTATTTTTACACGTCGAGAAAAATTATCGATGCGTATTTTTACGCGTCGAGAAAAATTCCCCATGCGTATTTTTACGCAATAGTAAAATTTTGATGCGTAAACACAATCTTCGATTCGTTCTAGACGCATAATTACGTATTTTGGCGAACTGGTCGGCACGTCACTTGAGCACTCCTGTGGAGGAAGAGCTACCGCACGACGCCACGAAGCCGGCGAGTCAAAGATGACATCATCGCGTGATACAGCGCTCCTAAGGTCCGTTAATATGGCAGGTCAAAACTTTTATCAGTGTTGTTTCTATGCTGAAGCTTAACTACGAGTATATAACAACACATAAAGCATATTGCCCTGCCTTAGAAGCAACTATAACGCGTGAAACATAATTTCCTGATGATAGACACATTTATCTACGAGGTTGCAATGAATAAATCCACGTATTGCTGCATTAAGCTAATTTTTAGGTTAGATGTTTAGAATTAAGCATGAAGTTATTACCGATAAAGTCATTCGTGAAAGTGCGAGGCAATTTTAGAAAGAATACTAAATTCAAGACTTCAGCTACAGTGACGATTCCAAAATTGGCACGGATTATCATTGAGGATAGGTGGCGCAGTGGTCTAAGTGACGGCCTCTGATCATTCGTCCGAAAGGGGTCCGGGTTCGAATTCCGGTCAGGCATGGATGTTGTATTTGTCTTATGGCACTGGCTCTCTCCCTTCCCTGGAACCAGTGACCCTAAATAAAGGAAGGGCGACTGCTTATAGCCCATTGAGTTGCTCACGGTGGTCGTTAAACCTACAATCAAAAAAAAAAAAAAAAAAAAAAAGGAGAAAGGATACGGGGCGGTGAAACAGCTGAAACCTCTGAAAGTTCGGTATATGGGGCAAGATGAAGTCACATTTAGCTGTGAATTAAAAACTGTGCATATCATAGATGAATCTGAATCTGATTTAAACAACGTATTGACGAAGCTATAGGAAAACGTAAAAAAAAAAAAAAAAAAAAAAAATGAGTTGTGTTAAAAAAAGAATTTTTGGTCGTAAACCTTACTTAAACACCGTGAGTTCTCAGAATTAGAGACCCGATACATAAGAACGTTTCTTATTTTATGTTTTCTTTATGCTCTCATTCAATTAATTTTACTCATTTTTGTATATGAACCTATTTACAGTGCCTCCCTTGATTAACGTCAGTTTTGCACTACGGACAAAATACTGAGGTTGAAGGAGGTTCGATTCATATCAGATGTAAGTTAATGGCTCAACTTTTCTAAGACACAGCACCTGTTCAAATTGGAAAGTGGGTATGACACACTATCTGCCAAGCTCTTTAGTGCCTTGCAGAGTGTTTTTCAATCACTGGCATGGGAAAAAAAGCGGTATAAAGATTAATGGTGATTGTTTAACTTACTTTCGTTTTGATAATATAGTAGTTTTTTGCAAGTACCTCCCACAGAGCTGCAGATACACTGCTGGACAATTGCGAAGGACGGATCATAAACGGCTATATAGCGCATAAAAAAGTAAGTGTGGTTAGATGCCAAGTGAAATAAAATAATGTCAGAATGCCAGGACATTACAAGAAAGACAATTTATTGTGCTCTGAAATCCAGAAGGATTTGGAACGTGTTCAAGGGGCAAACAGGCGTTTTGTGCAGAATACGTAAACGTGAAAAAAATGCAATTACCGTCCGCAGGCGTTCTGGCGTAAGATGTCAATACGGGATATGGCCACCATGCAGGGCGATGCAAGATTCCACATGTCGTGTCATGCTTTGCACAACATTATCAAGCAGCTGTTGGGGTAATTTATCCCATTCCTCTGTCAGTGCACGGATGAGGATGTCCTTGTTTATTGGAGGGCATTGGTGACCAGCAAGACTCCTCCCCAAAGCATCCCACACATTTTCAATGGGATTCAGATCTGGAGAACGTGCTGGCCATACGAGGCGTTGAATATCCTCGCTCTCAAGACACTCCTGGACAGCGACTGTTCGATGACATGTTGCGTTGTCGTCCATGAAAATGAATCTATCACCGACAGCACCACGGAACATGCGAACATGAGGTAGCAGAACATCATTAATGTATCGTTGGCCAGTCATAGTCCCAGTTGGAAGCACATAGAGGGACGTACGGCCATTGATCATGATGCCAGTCCATACCATGACACTACATGTCGGATATCGGTCCCTTTCCTGTATGTTTGCTGGACAACTATCACGCCAGATCAGTTGTCGTCGACAATCAGACGATAGACTGTATCTACTCTCATCTGCGAAGAGGACAGCAGACCAGTCGTTATCAGTCCAATTGCGATGTTGATGGCACCATGGCAAACGGGCGGTACGGTGACGTCTGGACAATGGGATGCACACAACAGGACGGCGGGCGTATAGTCCTCCTTCATGCAAACGTCTGGCGACAGTTTTTCGGGAGATCCGCTTGCCAGTAGCAGCCATAAACTGATTTGCTACCTCACTAGCTGTGCTGCGCCGGTGTCTTTTTGTTGATAGCACTATGTACCGATCTTCTGCAGGTGTCGTACTGCGAACACGACCTCCCCGTGACGTTTGCTACACTCTCCATTTGTTTGAAATGATTTCCAAAGCCTTGAAACAACACTGTGGCTGACGTCGAACTCCCTGGCAACATCTGTTATTTTTCGCCCTTCTTCAATCTTGCCAATAATAGGGCCACGCGTAAAATCATCTAGGTGATGTCGGGAAGACATACTGAAAATTGCAAGTTCGTCAATTGATTCTT